>JAQMYF010000010.1:389372-421913 GCA_030014195.1 Neosilurus mollespiculum | reverse complement strand
AGAGAGAGAGAGAGAGAGAGAGAGAGACACACACACACACACACACACACACACACACACACACACACACACACAGACAGATAGATACACACAGAGAATGACACACAGAGAGGCACTCAGAGAGAGAGAGAGACACACACACAGACAGATACACACAGGGACAGAGAGAGAGAGAGACACACACACATACACACACACACACACACACACACACACACAGACAGAGAGAAACACACTCACACACAGAGAGACAGAAAACCACACACACAGACACACAAAAACACACAGAGAGGGACAGACACAAACCGAGGAGGGGTCGAGGCAGACAGAGAGAGACAGACACACACACCCTTTTTAACTTGCATGAGCCTTAGTGCTGCTGTATTTATTGGGAGGTTCACTCCACTGCTTTCCGCTGCTGCTGGAACTGTTCTAAGTTTGAAACTAAGGGTGGAACCAAGTGTCTGCAACCCCCAAGGTAGTGTTTGTAGATCAAAGGATGCTAATTAGCCTGTAGAAAAGTGAGCGGAGACACACAAATGCTATGGTTGCAATGTCAAATCGCAACAGCAGAGTGAACTGAAGGGGAGGATTACGAGCTTGTAGTTAGGATTAACTCTTAAAACCAGAACAGCGCGTCAACTCATCCTCCAGGAGAACCTTTAGACTCTTTGTTTGTCCTGCCCCGATGGGCTTTGAGTGGTAGCACTCGAGTGATAACTCTGAAGAAAAGCCTGAACCTCGTAGTGTACAAGAGAAGATTTTTAAAAGGCCAGACTGTTGCAGTAACAGAAAAGCCACTCAGTACGTGAACGTGTACAGGAATTGAGTAGAACACCAACTGTAAGTCTTTGAAAAATGTTTTACTCCTGAAAAGAAAAAGTAAACAGTAGAAATTTGCCAATCATGCATATAAATATGAATAAAAGTGGAAGTCTTTTTGTGTCTAGCCTATTTCTTTTTTTTCTTTTTTTTTTTTTTAAATGTGTCAGGCTAACAGAATTACATTAGTTTTTAATTTACTGGGTAAAACTGTCTAAGAAAATGAAATGGCCTAGCTGCTGGTAAATTGCTTTAGGGCAAGCTAAAATGACTAAAAACACTTCCATTAAACTACATATAAAACCCTGATGTTAAAAGAAAAACAAAGAAGAACATTAATGATCATAGTCCAAAGGCTGAACCTAGCTAGACGTCAAGTTAAAACACAGGACATTGCTTTGATCCACACCAAAACAATGACAAAACATTGATGGTGTCCACAGCCGCTGGGGTACGATGGAGGACGAAACAAACAAAACAAAAAAAACTAAAAAGTTCCTATCAGCTGATGGTACGAAATGATGGTCCAGGAATTTAGCCACTTCTCTGCACTGATGCATCCAGCTCCATCTTCAGCAGAACTGGAGGGGTAAAATGAATAAATAAATAAATAAACAAACAAACAAACTGATATATTGGGATGTTAATACAGATTTGAAAAGGTGCAGGTGGGAAAAGAAACGATGGCGTTTTGGGGCGGAGATTATGAATGTAAAAGAGAGAAAAAGAAGGGAAAAACCCCCTCACCTTCCATCTATTTCCGCATTCATTGCAGAAGACAAATGTGGTCATGGGCTCGTCAGCACTTCTAGTCTGAACCTGAGAGGAAAATGCATAAAAAGGTGAAATCGATAGTCAAAGTAGAACAAGGACCAAAAAAAACAAACAAAAAAAAAACCTCTACACAGCAACAGGCTACCTGTAACTATAAAGTGCACTAACATGGTAGGTTTATCTGATAAAATAACCTAGAAACACAAGTATAGAGGCATGTTTATCGTTTATCCAGGTAGGTGTATGTTTACATCCCATTCAGCACCCATGATGCATTGGGCTACTTTTGCAGTTTCCTTTGCAACGCACTGCATGTAAGAAGGTCTTGGCTACGATTCCCGGGCGTTTCTGTGTGGAGTTTGCATGTTCTCCCTGTGCTTGCGTGGTTTTCTTCCAGGTGCTCTGGTTTCCTCCCACGTCCAAAAACATGCATAGTAGGCTAATTGGCTGTTCCAAATCGCCCCTAGGTGTGAGTGTGCTGCCCTGCGATGGCCCAGAGTCGGCCGAGATGGGCGCCAGCTTCCTCGCGACCCTAATCCTATTAGGATTAAGCAGTTCAAAAAATGAATGAATGTACTGCATGTTTTTTTACCTGAGGGGGTTGAAAGCCCCTGCAAAACTGGCAGATATCATTGCAAATAAATCAATTTATATCAGTTGCTTTTCTATCGCACCTCTGGTGAGATCACCCCCTTAATTAGACAGTGAGCACTGTTCGTCCACAAGTCTGTTTTTGTATTCAGACCAGCTGGGAGTCTGGCTTGGAATATTCCGGAAACATTAGCTGACAGAACCATATCCTGATTAACAACGACTTTTGCTGAGATTTGCTTAAAATCTGTACCACACTGCACCTGCTAACAAGCCAAGACACCAGCAAACGTGCAAATATTTAAACAAATGAACTCCTACACCGAAGATCTATAACACTCTGCTTTTGTTGCTCCTGATGAAATAAGGTTTACTAGGAGCTGGCACGCGTGTCTGTATTTGGGTTGTACACCATTTCTCAGGATGAAGCGCTTCTGAAAAGAGCAAATCGAAAAACAGCACGCTACAGAACTCACTACCTGTAGTGAATGAACGGAGCACGCGACAAATCAAGAACTAACCCTGACATGACTGTCACCCATGTTACATACGCTTTTGTGAAACTTGCACAGGTGCACTTGTGATGGGCAAACTTAAGCCATCAACGACAGAGACCCTTGTAATTATTCAACAAGCCTACAGCAATGAGACAGCAATGACATTCGTGCATCAAGGCGTCAGCCCGTCACTGGAGCACAACGTTCTGCGTCTTTTGAGGCTCAGGTGTCACTTAAAACCCTTCTTGGTTCAGGGATTTCAAGGGTCTCCACTGCAGAATTCATAAGCATCCCACAGAAATCGATGATGACAGCGAAGATCTTTCGTCTAGGATTAATCTTAAAGGCTGCTGGTGTAGTGGTTAAGGTGCTGGGCTCATGATTGAGAGGTTGTGGGATCGAATCCCTGTGAGACTCCCACAGTCAAGGCCTCTGTCCACCCAGCAGTATTAATGGGTACCAGTAAAAATACTGGGAAGGTAACCTGTGATGGACTAACAACCCATTCAGGAGGGAAGCTCCGGCTGTGATGAGCCACGAGGCTCGGGTGTAAAAGGCCCAACAGACATCGTTCATTCCCCGTATAAACTACCGTTTATTTGTTGAAAAGGTTACGCCTGTCAGTGTGCTCATTTGAGAAAGCACACTGCTGTAGGCCGGTACCGATTTAAGGCAAAGTATTTTAAGTCGCAAATACACAGTGGGAAGTTCTATACAGTTCTCTTTAAACGCTCATCTGCATCCTTCGGCTTGTTCACTAAGGCACCGCTGAGCCTGTTAAGATACTCAAATCCTATCGGTTATGGAAGAAAAGTCCACGATTTCCTGTTTCAGAAGGAAATACTTCAAATATTTTAAATAGTTTTTCAAAAACACATTACATTAGAAGAAATCCCTGTGCACTTACCTGTGTGTAGGTGCACTTATTCTTTTTGCATCTTCCGCAGGTGAACAGGTCCGTCTGTGTGCCTCCAGTCTTGGCCATCTGGTGGTCTCTGATAGCTTCTTTGGTCATATTCTTGCGCATCTCTTTTAGTTCATCACTGGCCATTTCCTGTCAGCATGTGCACACACACACACACACACACACACACTCTCAGTAATACAGCTCATGCCTCCATGGCCTTAAACTACATCTAGCTTCGCTTCACAGAACAACAGAGTGAAACATCCCTAGTTAGAGTTTGCGTAACATGTGACGATGTCCAATCACAGAAAGGAGGAGACGTTTCTCTGGAGTTCATGAAGAACGATAGAGAGGAGAACTTTTTGTTTTTACTACGGTGGAAAAACAATGTAGTCAGGATGCCTATTTTACGTGAGAGTAAGCGTGACACTGTAACATATCTACCCTGCAGGGGGTTTGGCTTTAATGGCTGCATGGGAACCAAATTTAACTAAATCAATATTATATTTTTAACCAAAAACAAAAAGATGCTTTGAGTGCAAAGTGGAAAATTATGTTTATGGAAAGTCAAAAATGTTCACACACACAGGATTCATTAAGAGTCGGCAGCTTCCCAGTTTACTTAAAAACCTAGCGCTGGATCTTTTCTTAAACTTTTTTTTTTTTTTTTCAAACCAAGTAAATCTGTCAAGACGATGCACTTGTAAAGCCTGGGTGAACGTGACGGCTGTAAGTGTTTAGCACAATGACTAATGAGAGTTGATGATGCTGGAGGAAGCTTGTAAACCCAGATGATTACAAACACTGCACACACAGAACAACGCGGTCGATTTATTAGGTGTATGTATGTATGTATGTATGTATGTATAAACAAACAAACAAACAAACAAACAAACAAACAAAACCTGTTTCCCCTACCCCGACCGACCCGGCAAAACTGCCGGCCCAAAGGTTTTTTGGCATGTGAAAAAAATAAACATGAACTAAACCGACTGACCTCTTAGTTTTGTGATTGATCGGAGTTGTGGCGCCTGCCAGCTGGATATCTTGTGACATGACATTGACCGATGGAGTCATCCGCAAGCACTTTGTATTTAAGTTATACAAGTCCCATGTGAAGCTATTACATCGAGTCCACAAAATCATTACATGCATTCTTTTACATTTATGGTATTTGGAAGACACCCTTATCCAGAGTGACTTACATTCAACATTTTTATACAACTGAGCAACTGGGGGTTAAGGGCCTTGCTCAAGGACCCAACAGTGGCAGCATGGTGGTACTGGGGCTTGAACCACCAACCATCGGAGCAGTAATCCAGAGCATTAACCACTCAGTCTCCACCGACCTTCTTTTTACCAACACGTACAAATATTTAATGGAAAAATGGCATATTATTAATATTACATTTCCTGCCAGCAGTGCGCTGACTTAGTCTTGAGACGCTCCAATTTCTGTGTGTGACGTAAGCAGAGGAACGCACTCAGCCTTGATATTCATTGGCATGCTAGTATTTCCTATGCTAAACATGCACAGATTTTAGTATACACATAATTAAGACCTTAAATTAATTAATAGCTCAAGTCGTGGTTCAGTGATCATGCCTCAATGTATAGCAGCAGGATGCGGCAAAACATCACAGGAGGTTGTTAGTTTGTTCAGTTTTCTGTCTGACCCAGGCGAGAATGAAACACATGATGAATGGATTAGGAAGTTAAACGAGCATGGCAGACTGGAAAGCGCCCCGCATTCATTCCGTCATTTGTAGTGAACATTTTACTGAAGGCTGAATGGCTGCAGGTTTGACAGCGATCATGCGACCAGCACTGCTACAGGTGTAACACCGCGACATTCACAAGCTGTCAACAAGCTTGAACAGAAAAGTGTAAGTAAATCAAATCTATTTAATATAAAAATTTTAAAAATAAAATTAAATTTAAATAAATAAATAAATAAATAAACAAACAAACAAACAAACACCCAAAGGCATATTTTTATATACCGGAGCTCTGTATATAAAGAAAAAGTAAAATTTCTTAAAGTGTGCAATGTGTGTTCTTATAGAACTAAACCTAAATCTTAAATCAGTGAGTCACATTACTCTGAATTGACGAATATACAAACTTTTGAAAAAATACTGCAAGGATTTGGTACGCCTTACGATGCTAGGCCAGAAATGGAGAAGTTATAACAGATGGAATTTGTCAATTGGCAAAGCAGTAAAAATCTCCAAGCCGCTTTTCCAGTATGGCAGTGCACTTGGTGGATGCACACTTCCCTCCTTATTAAATCTTTGCCAAGAAAACCAGCCCAAAGTAATCCTGGGACATTAAAATACTAACAGAAACTCCACTAATCACAATCTAAGATTGATTTCGGATCAACTAAACAAAGTAACTAAAGCTAATGCCGGCGCAATGTCGGAAGAGTCAACTAGTGCCGAAAAAGGACCTACCCACACCCCAGTTCTTAAAGCTATCAGAAATTTAAAAGCCGACTTCTCCAACAGGCTGGACGGCATATTGGCTGCAATCGAGGTCGGAGAACGCATGGGACGTATTGTAAATACCGAGATACCGAGACATGACCCAAATGCCGCCCCCCAAAGAACACTCATCATGAATTTCCTGAGCAACAGAGACAAGGCAATGGTGTTTAAAGCGACCAAAATAAAAAGGCATCTACTCTACGAGGATAAGCCAGTACGATTTTACCCTGATTTGGTGGCCAGAATACACAAGAAACAGAAGGAATTCGACTCTGTGAGACAACAGCTCCGCAACATGGATATAAGACACGGCATGCTTCTCCCCGCCAGGCTATTGGTGACCCACAAGGATAAAACACTTACTGTTAGTAAGCCAGAGGACGCGGAAGCTTTTGAGAGACGGATCCGAGAAGAGGCCAAGATGAACAACATGAATAATACCATCAAGTTGGTAAAATAATGAAACATATTGCCTGGCAGCTAATTCCTGGGGATACTGTGAACTATTCCCTAGTATAGTGTACCTATACTGTACACTCCTCCGTTAGATTTATATGAGGGTAAACGTTATAACCCCCCACCCCCTTCAATTATTTATTTATTTATTTCCCCAGTTTGCTAAGAAATTAAATCTTAAGGATATATAGAGACAGAAACCCTGGAGTATCAACATATTCCTGTTTTTCTAGCACACAAAGTCGTACTCACAAATCGACTACTTCTTGATCTCAGCAAGTCTCTCATACAAAGTAAAAGATTGCAATTATGGCAGTATTCTGATCTCAGACCATGCCCCAGCCAATCTGGTTTATGTAGCTCCAAAGCTGGTACGAGATCCCCCAAAATGGAAATTTCAACAAAAATGCTTAAAGGAGATCCCAAGGTCGGGGGTTCAAGCCCCACTATCAGCGGGATGTCACTGCTGTCCCCCCAGTGCAGCTAACTGGGTTATCAAAGACCGGCCATGTCTCTCACTGTCTATGGTGAGAGGCATGTAAAAGAACCGTTGCTGATTTTCGTCAAGAGTAGGCTGCATAGCCGTCAGCGTGTTTCTGCCCTGTACAGGGTGTACTCGCCCGGAGTCGGCTTAGATGGGCGCCAGCCTCCCCGCGACCCTAATGAGGATTAAACGGCTCAGAAAAATGAATGAATTAATGACTTCTGAATCATCCTCATGCATTAGGCGGGAAGCATTCATCAGAGATCAAATCAACTTCACAAGCTCAAAGACTAAGAAGGCCAAACAAAAACGGATTCTATTGGAATCAAAAATTAAAACCATTGAGAATGTGCTTTGAGAATCCCAGTCCCAAGCTACATCAAAGGTTGCTGTTATTAAGAGCTCAATTCACTTACAATGAAATTTCAGCTTCAAAAGCTACAGCCAACTGGCTTGGCGTATAAAACAATTCCAATTAGAAAGATCAATCACTGTATTAAAAATGATAAAGGGGAAACGATCTCTGACCCCGCCACAATAAATGACTCATTTAAGGTCTATTATGAAATATTATACAGTTCTAAAAACGCCCCAGGTGAACTAGACGCCAATTTTTTTCCATTTCTTGACAATATAAATATTCGTAAAACAGAGGAAGAGGAAGCTTTGAAACTGGCGGCTAACTTGACTTTGGAAGAGATCTCAGAGGCAATAATAAGTAAGAAATCACTGCAGGGCCAGATGGTCTGCCGATCGATATTAATAAAAAAAAAAAATTTAATTTGCATCAAAATTAAAGAAACCCCTTTTGGCTATGTTTTCTGAATCTAGTCAGAAAGGAATACTCTACTCTAAGAGGGGCCCTAATTTCTCTTCTGCCAAAACCTGGAAAACCTAATGATAAGTGCAAAAACTTGTGACTAATTAGTCTCTTAAATTCAGACTTAAAGATACTCTGTAAAAAACTAGTGAAGAGACCGGAGCGCTTTTTGCTAGATATTATTACGAAAGATCAAAACGGGTTCATGGTTGATCGCCAAGGATTCCAGAATGTAAGAAGGGTTTTAAATATCTTGCATGAGCAACGGGGGACACCAGATACAGCTTTCCTGGCATTAGATGGGCAAACTTGGGGATGGACTGGTGAAAGATGACTTTGAGGGGAGTGGAAGGCTTTTAACCTTTGAATAGTTAGTCTCTAAATATAATATCCCCCGAACTCAGGAGTTTTATCAGATCTTACCAAAACGATTTTACACAAATCCCCCCGATGTCCACACTAGAGAAAATTCCAAATAAAAACCCCTTTGGTAAAGGTATGACATCTGTACTTTATGACTTGCTGGTGGCATCTTCTCCTGACTCCTCTGCCGCTAAGCTTAATGCATGGAGTAATGATTTACAAGAGGAACTGACAATGGAACAAATGCCCAAACACAGACGGGTAACACGCGTCTAAAAATACTGCAATTCAATTGGCGAGTGCGAGTGTATATAACACCAGAAAAACTAAATACATTTAATAAGCATATTCCTGATCTCTGTAATAGAAGTGCATAAGAAATGGGTCTATGGTCATGTCCAAAAATAAAGGAATTTTGAGAAGAGGCTAAAGTAATAATAATAATAATAATAATACAGGAGATCTTGTCAGTTAGACTAGTATTGGAACAATGATTTATCTTATTTACTGCAGGAAATGGGGACAGCCCTGGACCCACAGTCGTGTGCTGAAATCGGAAAAGATTATTCTGGAAGTTCCCTCATTTACTCAAGTGCCTTTACTGAATGTACCGAGTGTTTGTATATTGTTGGAATCATGTATATCAGTGTTGGGGTTTTGGGGAACAAGATCTCCAAGCCTGCCAACACTTGCTGCATATTTCATTACTAAACAGCAAATAAGGGGTAAAGAAAATCTCAGTAACTGTGCATGATGTATAACGTACACTTAACTGCAAATCACAGACCTGACGAGAGTGATGTTTATAGAGTGTTATTATATTTGTATGGTTTCTTATATATAGTCTACACACAATGTGTTTTCAGGCTAAATTTCTAGGTGTTCTTTATTTTTAATAAAATTGACGTGCTGCAGTAAGAGAAGTGCAATACATAATGTTATGGGCTTAATGCATTTTATGGCACTATATATGCTTCAGCTTCAAGAGGGCTTCACCCCCTTGCACCCTCACCAATGCTTTGGCCCTTGAGGGTCCACATACCCCCTAACTGAATTGATCACCTGCGCCACTTTTCCTTTCCACCCCCACTTCACATATTCCTCCATCTACCCAGAATCTTAATGAAGCCCCTGTATGAATATATTATTATATACACATACAGATTTGGATCAATCATCCCATTAATATTTCCAAGTTTATGTTAGGGGCACCCACATACAATCCCAACCAAGACTATCCTGAAGAAGAGCCTCCCACCAAATTTGGTGACTGTCATTTCCTTTCAGAGTTACCACATTAACAGGAATAGATAAGCACAATATATTAAAAGTGACCTTAAGGTTAGGACAAGGTGACCCATATTCAATTCCACGCTATTTGCCCCTGAGGGGGACCCATACACTAAATTTGGTGATCCTATGTTATTTCCTTTTAGAGTTATCGCACTTACAATTCTTTCAGACGGACGGAGAGGCAGATTTTACAGCAGAACTGCAGGGAGTTTTGATCTATACATTCAGGACACAATGACAAGTGTAGAGCTTGGTTATGTTATACACTAAGCAGGGCACAACGTACGTGAAGAGAAAGCCTTGTATCCATTCTATCCAAAAGCAAATTTAGTCGGTTCCCCAAGTAGAAAATCAGGCTAAACAACAAGAAGAAAATTCTGTGTCAGTCAGTGGCCTTCAACACCACGTCTGTCTCTACTCTACCCCAATGGCTCACATGGCACAGAGGCAAGAAGGGTAAATAAATTCAGCGAAGGCTACACAAGCACAATTAATTTCTCCAGCCAATTATCAGCTGGAACGCAAGATTTTGTGGTCATGCGCTCACCTCCGCGGTCATTTTGGCGATGCGATCTGGAGACACGTTGCCACAGAGAACATTCCTCCTCAAGTTCGGGTTCTTCACGTCCTTGAGGTTTGAGATTCGACTTCGGACGCGGTTCTTGTATTTCATGTCGGTGTTCTTGAACTCCAGGAAGATACGTGCACTTTGGTCAAGGATGTGTTTGAAATATCAGGACAGATATGAAGCTACACGGGAAAAAAAACCCTACAGTATACAGAGACCCGCTTCAGCTTCGGGATTCTCAAAGGATATATTCCTCAATCTGGGCTCCAAGTTCATCGCAGTCAGCCCCGATGGTGATATGGTCATCTATTGAGAAGAAAGAACAACCTTAACGCAGGAATATAAAGATTCCACTACATAATGTCCAGTAGAGAAGATTCCGTAAGCATCTTTATAACCATATAAAAATAAAGTGAAATAAGAAGACGACGACACATCTTCACTCTAAATAGAGACACCCAGCAAAGGTAAGCTGTTTTTTTAGATTTACCAAAGTGAATGTAGCTGCATGTGAGTAAAACTCTAAAGCCTCACGATGCTAAACATTCATATTAAATGGTTTAGCTCCATATCAACGGCACAGTAGAAGCTTTTACTCATTTTCTTCCAACTACATTTGTCCGCTTTCTAAACGTCACATGACAGAAGACACCAATTACTCTAATGTCATTGTATCTTCACTATTAAAGCCATTCGTTTTTAGATTCCTTGTTTCACGAATCTGCCGATGTTAATATTCGCAATTTAAAAAAATTATTTTAATAATTTTTTTTTATTTTTTTATAAATACTTACTGCTGGTCTTAACCTGCTGAGTGTGCACTGAATTTTAAAACCCGGACATTTTGTGATTAATTAAGGTTAACATTAAGGTGAATGAAAGTATTTTTAGGACAACCTGCTTTTTGAATGGCATGTAAAACGCTGTGACGGTACGTGTCACAGGTAGTTTCAACAGAATATACAGAGTATGAAAAGTACTACATGTATTCCACCGGCTCAGAACAGCCTCCCCGCGACCTTACTAGGAGTCAGCGGTTCAGCAAACGACTGAGTGATGAGAGTATAATGACAGTTTCACTTTATGTGTATGATCCCGTACCACATGACTGTCTTTGTTCTGAAATAGATTTATTCAGCTACTTTAGCTGACAAAATGAAAGAGCTCCAGTCCATCCTGTTCAGCCCTAATCAGGTTTTGAACTTAAAATCTTATGCATGGATGCAAAAGTTCTGGCTCTGCTCGCAACGTTCTACTCCTGAAAGCAGGAAGTGTGTATGTGAAGCGTGACTTGCCTCCAGTCTGCAGCGCGTTGGACAGCATTTCCCTGCACTTAATGCGCACCGAGTCGGACGTTCCCGGTGCTCGAGGGAACATGGATGTGTGGGTGGTGGGCACCATTTCAACAGCTTCACTCTTATTACTCGAGTTACTGCTGGAGCTGAAGACGAGCACGGCCCAGGAAGAGGAGACAGAGTGAGTCAGAGACGTCCAAAACAGATGTATTGAAATCAACAAGCGCAAACATTGTATCCTACATTACAATCATACACGACTTTCATGGATTAAACATTTAATACAGAATACAGAGAAGTTTTCCATCCGCGACTTCTTTAATAATTTAATAAGTTTGGCCACTTGGGTCTTGGATGTGTGTGTTGGTGGGTGTGGTGTGTGTCACGCTGACAAGCAAAGCCATGGGGCTTGCTTCAAATTGTACATTTACATTTAAGACTCAATTCAACAAATCAGGAAATTATATATAATAATAATAATAATAATAATAAATATAAACAGCTTTGGTGTCTGATTTTTCTTTCAGCTTCCTGAAATGTGATCATCTGTTCATTTTATATAAGACCCGAATCACTAGTCATTGCATCCCTGCTGTTGTTGATGCGTCTGGTAATGTGCTGCATGTGACCACATTATCAATACACAATTCTGATGCTGTACCGATAATATTTACATCAGTGAATAGTTGTGCACTCGTCTACAAATAACAATACATTTCCAAGATTATGGATACCTTTCCTCTCTGGGTTCAGGGCTACCCTGTGATTGGGACATAACTGATGCTGCAGGTTCCTTCTTTTTCTCTTCAGAGGGTTTGTCTCCACCAGCAGGTTCATCTGTACTCCAAAAAAAACCAGACATGACATCAGGCAACACTGCTTTTAACTACATCGTAACAACTACAACGCTTAAACTTACCCAGAAGCTTCTTCCAGGACTTGATAAGAGATTTAGCCAGCGATGTCACTTCCTCATCTGTGCTCTGCTTACGGATAGCATTCACAGACATCCCGATTCTGGTCGACTGTAAAAGTAATAGCAAAGTTCGTTTTAGAAATAAGAGCAGGAAAGATGTGGGATTTGATTGGTTCAAGTTAAATGAAGTGACGATGAATGAACGCCGCTGAGAAGAAGATACAGTACCTGAAGTAACTCCAAAGTCATGGGCATGTTCTTCAGTTCCTTGAGAAGATCCAAAGCCCCAGACTGAACGATAGTACAATTAAAAATAAAAACACGTTTATAATTATAAATACATTTGTGGTTAATAAACAAACAGATATAACATAAGGTATAATGCAGAGCAAACTGGTCAGTATTACAAAATAATGTAGAATGCCATCATGAAGAGCAGTGGTCTTCAATCCTGAAGAGATTTATTTTGCAATAGTATCGAGCTCTCCATACATTATACCTGTTATCACGTGGCATACCTCTAGAAAATAACCCAACAAAATCAATCTGGCATCATACTGAATTTAAAATGATTTATTAATTGTAAAAGATCTGATTGACACACACTATAGCAACAGCAATAGCAGACCAGAACGACCAATCCGAATCAACCACTCAATGCCATGTAAGTAATATTACTCTAATTACCTTTATGTTTTATTTTACAGCCTTCAAAGCAAACTTTCACAAATTAGCATCAGTGTCTTAAACTCATGTACTATTTTTACTCTTAAACGTATTCATTTTTATATTTATGTTAATATTTGCTTTTAGTCGTACAAACCAATTTGATCAGTTTCTGTTTTAAATGTTTTGGGGTTTTTTTCGGAATTACATGGCGGCGTAGTGGTTAGCACATCCACCCCTAGCAAGAAGATCCTGGATTCGAGTTCCGGGCGCTGGCGTTTCTGTGAGGAGTGTGCATAATCTCTCCGTCCATGTGCGGGTTTCCTCCGTCTTCCTCCCTCGGTCCAAAGACATGCACATTAGGTTAACTGGCTGTTCCAAATTGCCAAGTTGGGGGTGTGAGTGTAAATGGTTGTGTGTGTGTGTGTGTGTGTGTGTTGTTCAGGGTGTACCCCGCCATCGCCCAGAGTCGGCTGAGATAGGCGCCAGCCTCCCCGTGACCCTAATAGAATTTTGGAAAATGAGTGAGGGAGAAGTGACCGCTCTGACCAATCACTTTTTAACTTCAAGTTTAAAACATACTTATTTAGAATGGCTTTTTATACTCAGTCATGCTGCGACATTACTCTGACTTTTTCGTGGGGTTTTATTGATTTTGTTTTCATGTTTATTTAATACTGATGGTATGACGACTATGTTTCATGTCTTTTAATTCTGTTTCTGCGTTTCCTTTGTCTATCCTCCTTCCTGTAAAGCACTCTGTGCACCTCTTGGCTGTTGTAAAGTGCTATTTCGACAAGCCGAATGACTGATTGAGTGATTAAACTGTATTGGTGATTGCACAGAATAGATTTGTGTGTGGGAGGCACAGTTGCATAGTGGACAGCACATCCGCAAGAAGATCCCGGATTCGAGTCCCGGGCTCGGGTGTCTCTGGGTTGAGTATGCATGTTCTCCACTTGCCTGTGCGGGTTTCCTCTGGGTTCTCCGATTTCCTCCCACAGCACAAAAACATGCACATTAGGCTAAACGGCTGTTCCAAATTGCCCCTGGATACGAGTGTGAACGGTTGTGTGCCGCCCTGCGATGGATTGGTGAGGTGTTCAGGATGTACCCCACCTTCACCCAGTGTCAGCTGAGATGAGCACAGCCTCCCCGCAGCCCTAGTATGATTAAGCAGGTGGGATGTTATTGATGATAGACATTAAAAGCGGTCTCTTAATTTTGTGTGGACAGTCTCAGAGCAACTTCCCAAACATCATCATCATCATCATGGGTTGCTCAGTGAGGTGGGTATGTGCTCGTGCATCACCTCAGCTGGTCCAGTTCAATCAGACAGTTAGCATTAAAAGCTAACTACACAAGATAAGTCACCTTCATTCCGTAAACAGAGCAGCTGCTCCTTATCCAGTAAACACATGCAGGTATATCTTCTCTCTTATCCTCCACTGTGTGAACGAATCAATCAGTGCTCTCTTAATTTAAAGATTTATTCGCAAAAGTTACAATTTGTTAAAACAGAACAGAAGCAAATTCTTCAACTAAAACAACCCTTCGCTAACACCATTATTATCGTCGAGCTTTAGTTAATGTTGACTATAAGCTGTGAGGTGGTTTAATCCGGGTAACTGTTGGTAAATAACCTCCTCACAACGTCTACTTTCGATTTTAAAAAATTTCAAATCCCAAACCGCTCGTTGCTCCCTACAGACGCGCCCTACACCGCGCGCGGGTGACACAGCTACTCGGCGGCACTGTAGTGCACTACATGTCCACCAGGAGGCCATTTGAGACGACGCTCCCGCTACTAGCTAGGCTAACGAGTTAGCATCTCTGTCCCTGTCTCTGTGCAGGGAATTCATTCATGACAGAACAGCTCACCCCGTTTTTCTTCTGCGCCAGTTTATCGATCTTCTTCGCGATCCTGATGACCTCTTCCTCTTCCTTCTTGCCCATGGTGAAGATTTATTCAACAATACAAAGCAGAGACGAGAATAAACCGAGAAATCTTTAGCGCCTAAAAGAAGC
Organism: Neosilurus mollespiculum; assembly: GCA_030014195.1. NCBI lineage: Eukaryota > Metazoa > Chordata > Actinopteri > Siluriformes > Plotosidae > Neosilurus > Neosilurus mollespiculum. The sequence goes on along the minus strand of JAQMYF010000010.1, from coordinate 406,944 downwards.
CCACCGGCGGCCCGCCGAGCAGCGCAGGCAGGAAGGAGATGTGTGTTTACGTCTCTTAAGGCATGGCTAATCGAGTTTAACGAGCAGGACTACTAAGGCATGGCAAATCGAGTTTAACGAGCAGGACTACTAAGGCATGGCTAATCGAGTTTAACGAGCGGGACTACTAAGGCGTGGCTAATCGAGTCTATAAAAGGACTCGACTAATCTTAGACATTTCTGGTCGTGATTATGACCAACCCCAGTTTATTTATTTTCTTTGAAGTAATACATACTCACTCACTCATCACTCATTTGCTGAACCACTTAATCCTAGTAGGGTTTAGGCCGGTGCCTAGCTCAGCCAACACTGGGTAAAGGTGACGTACACTGTAAACAGCTCGCCAAACTATCACAGGGCCGCCACACACAACCATTCACGCTCACACCGAGTGGCAGTTTGGAACAGGCAATTAGCCTAAGGTGCATGTCTTCCAAAGACATGCACATAAGAATAATTCACTGTTCCGAATTAGGCTAATTCAAACTGTGGGAGGAAACCGGAGTACCCAGAGGAAACCCATGCAAACAAGGGGAGAACGTGCAAACTCAACAAAACATACAAACGCCTGAGGCCGGGAATTAGACCCAGGACCTTCTTGCTGTGAGGCGAATATGCTAACCACTACGCCACCATGCTGTCGCGGGATAGATACTCCTTTAATAAAACACAGAAATATAATTAGGCCCTGTGATAGTCTGGCAAGCTGTTCAGGCCCATGTGGGCTGAGATAGGCTTCAGCGTCCCAGTGACTCCAATAGGATTAAGCAGTTCAGCAAATTAGTGAGTGAGTGAGTGAATAAGTTGAGTGTTTAAAGTCTCTGATTTCAGTCGCTATTATATAGCATTATAACTGTTTAAAATTCTAGGTAGTTATGGGTCTGAAATTTTTTCTTTACTGTTGTTACACAGTGTTGGCAGGGGAAATCACATGAAGGTATTCCCACCTTCAGTGGGGTAAATTAAAGCATATGTGCACAAGAGGTTGCTTTCACAATTGCTATTTTTTAAATAATTTTCTTGTATGGATTCACAGTGACATGATTCATTCATTTGCTTTATCCTACAAGGGTCACGTTGGGGCTGAAGCCTGTCTCAGACGACTCTGGGTGAAGGTAGGATACACCCTGAACAGCTTGCCAGTCAGCTGAAGGGCCAACACACACTACTATTCACAATCATGCATGGGATCATTTGAAACAGTCAATTAGCCTAAAGTGCAAGTCTATGGACTGTAGGAGGAAACCGGAGTCCCCCGAGGAAACCCACACAAGCACAAGGAGAACATGTAAACTTCACTCTGAAACACCCTCACCAAGCCTGGGACTTGAACCCAGGATCTTTTTGTTGAGAGGCAGAAACGCCAGTCACTTAAAAGTACAAAAGGCACCATGTTCTGTGGTGAAATGCTCACATACACAAAAGGATTTGTATATAAGGAAAAACAGCTGATAATCACTCTAACATCTGGTGGTGGATCATTGATGCTTTGGGGCTGCTTTTGGCTGGTGAAGATTGCTGAAATTCTGCAGGCTGCCACTACAAGGAGCCAAATGTGCCAGTAAACCCACACATATAGTAAAAACATCAACAACAATAACAACAACACAAAAATCAGTGTTTTGCCAGTACTAATAATGATATGCCCCAATAATCTTTATTAATTTTAAGTGTATCTCATTTTTATTGATGCTGAACATGCAGCAAAATACATAATGGAGCCATCTAGTGGTTATATTTTAATAGTGTGAGATGTAGTATTTTATTTTTAACCGTGGTGCACCCCACCTCTCACCCGGTGTCAGCTGGGATTGACTCCAGCTCACCTGTGACCCACAATAGACAAGAGGAATGAAAAATCAGTAAATGAATCACTAGTACATCATTCTAAACTGATATGATTATCTTGCAGATTTATTTACGTTATATCTTGCTTTGACCGGACTTGAGACAAAAGGGTGAGCACAGCTTGGACTAACTTGTCTGTGAAGTGTGTGTCTCTCCTCACTACTCCCTGTCGCTCGAATCTCATACCTCTATATGGTGGTGTCCTAAATCAGAGTTCTCTCAGTCTAACCAAGCATTATGCACTTGCTTGGTCTGTAGAATTGAAACTCCCAATATGAGCCTGTAACACCTTCAAAAGCCTATAAGCACACCAGTGCTTTCAAAGTTTCTGCCAATCAAGAAAGGTTCTTGATACTCTGCATCACTTAAAGGACGAACAGTCCTTTAATTTGCTTTAATAAGTTCATCTTCGGGCTTTTTTTCATAAACACTGACTGTAATCAATACAGTTGCTGCTGATCTCCAGCTGAGAGCCACCAGCTCTAAACGTCCCTCTCCCTTATTGTTAGCTGCAGAATAAACCCCCACTATCTTTCTCACACTAATCCCTATTAGCACACCACTCAAACCTGATTACGTCTCTGCAAGAAACTAGAAACACTCTGAGCCAACTGCTTGCCATCACACACTGGAGACATGAAACTGCGTTCATTATATGGATGGAATGAAAATAAGAGCTAAAAAGTAAACCAAGTTACATAAGAGGACAGAATCCCAGAGAAATTTGTAGTATTTTTGTTGTTGGTGATGATGGTAGTGGTGGTCAGTTGTTATTTATTGGCTTATGCAAATCATAGCATATTCAGTGCACAGGAAATCATTTTTACTATTAAAAAATCTAAAATAAAGTTCATCTACAATCTTCTGCTGCATATTACCTTGCTTAATATGCTGATTGATCATGAGCAAAGATTACACAAATTAGATCTGATGCTGGCCATCCAAAAATAGCCACATACGTGTCATAGATAATCTGTTCAGTGACGGGACTAGCAGCTCTCCAGTCCCACATCAGGATCGCCTGAAATGTGAATTAAGGTAAGATGTTTTTATTTCCAACTTTGTTTATTTTAATCAAGTCACAGAAAGTATGTTTAGTCAATATGAACATTGTGGAGTTTCATCCATGGATGGATGGATGGATGGATGGATGGATGGATGGATGGATGGATAGATAGATAGATAGATAGATAGATAGATAGATAGATAGATAGATAGATATACAGATCTGATATGAAGGTCTGCAGCGGTACAAACAGTTAAATATTTTACCTAATATAGGAGAAATATTCCAAATAATGGAGTATTGCAATGTCTCTCCCATCCTATATTGCTAAAATTATTCCTTTCATTTAGATGTGTTTTTAGATTTATTTTTATTTCCAATATTTATGTATAATTATGTACATGAGTTTCAAAAAATTAGTTATAGAGTAAATGTTTTTTCATTTTCCCAGAACACATCATAATGTGGGTACCATTAACTAGAAATCAATATAATTTTGTAGATAAGAAGAAAGAATTGCACTAAAAGCCTGCCAATAATTATAAACAAGATCTACAATGTGTTCATTCATTCATTCATTCATTTTCTGAACCGCTTAATCCTAATTAGGGTCACTGGGAGGCTCGCCAGTCCATCACAGAGTGTGTTAATCACAGTAGAAAATAAATAAATGCATGTAATATAGAGATGGCAGGGTAATATAGGACTGCATGAGGCACTTGACCAAAGCTCCTTATTCTTCAGCGATAATAGACAATTTTGTAAAATATTGTGAAATATTAATGTGTTTTTTTTTAAATGCAGACCGGGTTGACCATGAATACCCAGCATGACCCGCAACAGCCAGATCTTTTCTTGGGGAACATGCAGACTCCACCTTATAGACCGCTACTCGCATCCAAAGACTCAAAGAGAGTTTGTTTTTACAAGAGTGGAGACCCGCAATTTTCTGGACACTGGGTAGTCATCAACAGTCGGACATTCAAGACTTTTGATGCCCTGCTGGATGCTCTTTCAAACAAAGTGCCTTTACCTTTTGGGGTGCGCACTATTACAACACCCAAAGGCACACATACTATCCAGGGCTTAGATGATCTCAGGCATGGGGCCTCTTACGTGTGCTCAGATCAAAGAAAGGTCAAACCCCTGAGCCTGGATGAAATCAATCGCAGACCCTGGAACAGCACCAAACCTACAAGCACAAAACCTCAGGGACGCAGAGGACTGATCCGGCAGCTGGTAAAGAAGAACGATATGGGAAGCATGGCAAAAATGGCTGAAAGATCAGTGACAGTCAGGACACCAAAAAGACTTGTGGTGTTTAAAAATAGGGATCCCAGCACTAAGCGTATAGTTGTTTTGCAGAGGAGGACAGCACCGACTTTTGAGGCTCTTTTGGAATACCTTTCCCAAGTGATGCAGTTCCTTGTGCACAAGCTATACACAGCTGATGGTAGACGAGTAAGTGCATTGAAAATCTTAGCCAAAATTACTCCTTCAGGGCAGCACGGTGGCACAGTGGTTAGCACGTCCGCCTCACAGCAAGAAGGCCTGGGTTTGACTCCAGGGCTCAGGTGTTTCTGTGTTGAGTTTGCATGTTCTCCCTGTGCTTGCGTCGGTTCCCTCAGGGAAGTTTCCTCACACAGTCCAAAACATGCACATTAAGCTAACTGGCTGTTCCAAATTGCCTGTAGGTGTGTGTGTGTGTGAATGGTTGTATGTGTTTTGGCCCTGCAATGGCCTCGCGAGCTGTCCAAGATGTACCCCGCCCGCGCCCAGAGTCAGCTGAGATGGGGGCCAGCCTCCCCACGACCCTAATTAGGATGAAGCGGCTTAGAAAATGAAAGAACGAATGAAAACCTCATTCATTCATTTGCTGAACCATTTACTCCTACTAGGGTCACGAAGAGGCTCAATCCTATCTCAGCCAACATTGGATGAAGGCTGGAACAGCTCACCAAACCATCACAGGGCCAACACACACAACCATTCATATTCACACCTACAGGCAATTTGGAACAGCCAGTTAGTTTAATGTGCATGTTTTTGGACTGTGGGAGGAAACCGGAGTACCCGGATGAAACCCACGCACAGTTGGCCATGAGGTTCAAACCCTTGCTATGAGGCAACAGTGCAAACCACTGCACCACAGTACCGCTCTTTGCATAAAAAAATAAATGAAACCAATATATTTCTCACTCAATCATTTTTCAAACCGCTTAATCCTGTTAGAGTCTGGAGGCTGGAGCCTATCTCAGCCGACACTGAGCAAAGTCTGGATACACCCTGAACAGCTTATCAGACCACTACAGGGCCAAAACACACACAGCCATTCACACTCACACCTAGGGGGGAATTTGGAACAACCAAGGAGCTTAATTTGCATGTCTTTTGGACTGTGGGAAGAAACCAGAGTCCCTGAGGAAACCCACATAAGCACAGGGGAACTCCACACAGAAACACCTGAGCCAGGGGAGTCGAACCCAGGACCTTCTTGCTGTGAGGTGGTAACCACTACGTCACCGTGCCGCCCCAAAGCAATATATTATATTATAATGTTTTTTAAAAATCTTTTTGCCCTTGTTAAGTGATTTTTAGCAAAATCATTTTCAAGTGGAAAAACAGATAAGTATTAAGAAAGAACAAGACAAATCTTACAATATCCTGTACACAAATGGAATTGCAACTTTATCATCTGAATCTCTTCCAACTTTTGAGTTTCTTTTTCAAACTCTATCTGCTAACTGCACCGTGGATGCATCCCTAATGTAACCACAACCAGGGCAGTGGGGGCTCAGTGGTTAAGGCTTTTGTGGTCAGGTGTTTCCCAGGACCACCATGCTGCCACTGTTGGGCCCTTGACCAAGGCCCTTAACCATTAAGTGTTCAGTTGTATAAAAACATTATACATAAGTGTAAGTCACTCTGGATAACAGTGTCTGCCAAAATGGCAGAAATGTAAATGTAAATTTTTAAAGGCAGTACCTGCAATACACATGTCGCACATGTACACATGTACATTTAGGACAGTGGTGTCTCAAGCTGCTACTGTTGGCCCTGCCCTTAACTGCTCAGTTGTATAAATGAGATAAAAATGTAAGTTGCTCTGGAAAGGGTGTCTGCCAAATGAATGTCGCTCACTACTTTGCTAAACCATTTCATCCTACTAGGGTTAATGGAAGGCTGGAGCCTATCTCAACCAACACTGGGTGAGAAGGCAGGGTTCCCTTTGAACTGCTGAGGGCCAACACAACATCCATACCTGGGGGCAGTTTGGAACAGCCAATGTGTATGTCTTTGGACTGTGGGAGGAAACCGGAGTACCTGGAGGAAGCCCACTCAAACAAAGGGGAGAACATGCAAACTCCACAGTAAAATGCCTGAGCCCAGGACTTGAACCCAGGACTTTCTTGCTGTGAGGCGGTCATACTAACCATCACTAGTATAAACAAATTTGTTGGAAATTCAAACTGACAAAGATTTTGCTGCGCTGTCAAAATGCTATGTCTAGATACAGTTGCAGGGATGATCATTAGATAAACATTGTATTCCTGGACCTATAACCAAAAACTACATCTCCTTTCATCATCTGATGCTTATACTGAACCTGTTTGTGAAACACTGATGATGCGGTGCTGACTCTGCACATCAGATCTGATGTAGCATGGAGCTGGATAACTATGTATTATTAGCTAGCTGAGAAAAGTTAAACGATAGTCTATGTTTGTTTCTTGGTGTTTGCTTATCTTATTCCCTGCAATGCCTCATACAGTTCTGCGACCAAACATTGTCGAACAGAAGTCACACACTTGCTCACTTTGGTGTGTATTTTTTTTATCCAGTCTGTGTTCTTGATGTATTTTATTATGTGTATTGTATCTACCTAATGTTAGCCTGAGAACCTGCTACCTTTGGCTCAGTGTGAATCCGCATGATTCATGATAAATAAGATCTGTTATTACATATGAAAGTGTCCAAAAGCTCCCAAATATTAAGACCTGACAGTTCTGACTGAGAGCAGCTATAACATGACAACTTGAAAACAACTGTAAATAAACAATTCTGTGAGAAGAAATTATGTACATTGTACACCATTGTGTTTGTAGGTTGAAGGTCTGCAGGCTCTGATCCTATGCTCTGGTGTCATCGTCGCAGCTGGTCATGAACCCTTTCAGCTGGCTAACTTCAATCTCCAAGCATCCACTCAACTAGCACACTCAGTCATATCTGAATCCACGGGGCCAACAAAGACACAGTCACGTAAGCTGTGTAATTGTCTCTTTAATGTACTATTTTACTGTTAATGATTTACAGAGCCTTCCAGATGTAATATGTGTGAGTAAGAGGCAAGACACAAGTCGTCACAGCTCGCCTGACTGTCCAACAAACACACACACAACCATTCATACCCACACTAGGGGCAATTTGAACAGCCAATTATTATTTATTTATTTATTTATTTTTCATATACTGTAATTAATCCCTCAAGGTAAATTTTTGCCTTTATGAAGGTGGAGGAAGGGAAGGTGCAGCTCACTCCCCCCACCGCCACAAATTGTTTCATGCTGGTTCGGGAATCAAACCAGCAACCTTTCGATTCCAAACCTGCTTCTCTAACCATTAGACCACAGCTGCCCTAATTAGCTTAATGTGCATATCTTTGGACTGTGGGAGGAAACCAGAGACCCTGGAGAAAACCTTCACAAGCAAGGGAACAACCTGCAAACTACACATAGAAGCGCCCTCGCCAAGCCCTGGACTCAAACCCTAGCAGTGAGGCGGACATGCTAACCAATGCATCACAGTCTTCATTAGACCCAATGAGGGATAGAAAGGAAACCATATATGTGACCCACTCCAGCATAATACGAATTAAGCAGGAAATCTGACATACTGAGATATTCATTTTAAGCCATTTTCAGCTTACTATGGCTCTTACTCAAAACACTACCTTGCGACTTAATCCGTATTGTGTTGAAGTGGGTCACATATATTTTTTCAAACGGCATATCACCCTGAGTGATCTCAAAAGGGAAAAATCAAGGTCACAGGATGTTTTGTTATAACTTATCAGTTGCATATGCCGGTACTATGGAACACTAAGCAACCATTAGGCTACGGGGACAGCTGTGGCATAATAGTCAGAGAAGCGGCTTTCGGACTGAAACGTCGATGGTTAGATTCCTGAACCAGCAGGAAAAATGTGTTTTGTGAGGGGACTGACCTGCACCTTCCCTTCCACCACATTAAAGGCTGAAGTGCCCTTGGGCAAGGCACCTAACTCCCAACTGCTCTCCGGGCATTGCTATGTGTAGCAGCCCATTGCTCCAAGTGTGTGTGCTCACTTTGGATGGGTTAAATGCAGAAGTCAAAATTTTCCTTGTTGAATTAATACAGTATAAAGATAAATAAATAAATAAATATATGGATTTTTAACCTGTGACCTTAAACCCTTTCCATCTGGTAAATTCTTCTAATGGAGAGGGTTGGTTATTTATTTATTTGATTGTTTGTTTGTTTGTTTGTTTGTTTATTGCTTGCTTGCTAATTTGGTCACATCAACAGACTGTAGAACATATATTAAAATAGGTACATCACATGGGTAATTAAAACCAGTACCCATACAAGGCCTATTTGCTGCATTATCCATGCTACATAGCAGAGGTACATTGTACACTATAAGTGCCTCTCTAGGTGTAAATGTAAATACGCTGTTTCATAAAGGACAAATTGGGTAAGAAATACATCACCACACACTAAAAATGCCACTGAGGGGAAATAGCATGTTTAAATAAAATGACACAGTGTTGTATGTTAGAAATCAAAATATCACTGATTGAGCTTCTCATTCTTCTTTTTCTATATTAATGTGCAATAAGGGTGCCAATAATTCTGGAGTGTTTTGTACATCAAAATTCTTCATTACATGTACACTGTATTTATTTATCTTTGTACTTATTTACTATGTTTTTCTCTTTGTTTTGCCTCTTTGCAACCCGACCCTTCTGATAAAACCTGCAAATATGAAAAACTGGAAAGAAGTTCAACAACAATCAGTCAGCAGTAGAACAAGATCCAGAAATTTCTCGTTATCATCAGAAAGACATTTTGTAAATCAGATCCATAAGTCTCTAATTGGAAGTCACGCTGATGGGAATGAAGGGAAAATAGGCTCGATGGTGAGCACGAACAACCGAGAATCAGAAGAGATAGGAAAATGTGACTTCATGTCTGGTATAGAGGATAGAGATCCCTTGATTATACCTTCAGATGACCAGATAGAGAAATCGTTTTGTGTGAATCAGGATGGAAGCATGACTGTAGAAATGAAAGTGCGGCTCACTATAAAGCAAGAAGAGATGATTTTCTGGACCAGCACAGTGAGTCGAGCCCGTGTTAATAGCCAGGAGATGGCAGCATTCTCACCAGCAGTCTCAAGTACCAACTCCCCAGATAACAAAAAGGATAATACCAACAGAACAAGAGCGTCAAACATAGACAACCATGAATCTAAAGCTGAGAAGAGACAAGCTTATGAACCAATCAAACTAAATAAGGAAGGAGAAAAACCAAAACTACGTTTCAGGAGGCCACCTACTCCAGGAACTAGGCGTGTCAGAAAGAAAGAAACATCACTAGAGAATATAAACAGGCTATCACTAACTGAGGTTCAGGAAAGCACGGCTGGTGCATACTCATATGAAAGTGAGTTACTGGAAGGGTACTGTGTTGTCAGTCAGAGCAACTCGAGCAGTCCAAGACCTGTACCAAGGCCAGGGAAGAATACTATAGGAGGAACCAAGTACAATAAGACTCACTTCTGTCAACCAGGGATGGCAGAGGTTCTTCAGCTTCACAATAAAGGAAAAGAGATTACAGAAACTGTTCTGCATGTTCGTCAGTCACAGGATACATTCGAAAACTATTTGGCTAAAACCTGGGCTGATGAGGGCGATGGATTTGAGTTTATGTCTCAAGAATATAACAAGCCAAACTCAACTGAATCAGGGCAGCAGTCTTCAAGCAATGACTGTGATACTGAACTTTGCAAGCAATCTGCAAGTTCTGGTTCTGGGAATGCTAGGAACAATCAACTCTTATCTTTGCTGTGTGGCCAATCAGATCTTTCACAAACAATGAACAACTATACATCCTCCATCACCGACTATGAAACTTCAGATAAAGGACTAAAGACATCCATTAAAAAGACACCTGAAAATAAAAGAATTCTCAATAAGAAGACAAAAATGGCACACAAAAAACAGAAAAGTAGTGTTCCAGATTTTTTAAAAGACCTAAAGAACAGTGCTTCTCCAGAATCACACAGCTGTACAGGAAGTGAGAAATGCGGGCAGAAGGTCAAAAAGAGAAAGAAAGGTCAGTCACCTCAGAAGGTCAAGGAATGTTATAGTAACATGTCGAGAGACCCATCTCAAAATCTAGATTTATGTTGTACAGGCATGTCAAGGCCTCATGTCAAGGATAAATTTGATATTACCTCATCATCTCATTCAACACCTTTCAAGATTCTGACAAAGCAAAGGTCTGTGAATGGCAGCATAATAAAATCACCTAAAGAAGGTAAGGAGTTGAGTGAAAGTGTTTCTATGCCAGTGCTCCATTCATCTCCCTGTACTGTGCACCAGTATGTGGAAAACTGGCTGGAAAAAATTCACCCTGAAGCAGTGGCCTATATAGAGGAGTTAAACCTGCATGAATCTAGAGCTCGGTTCCAGATTGAAAGTGATTTCTCAGACATTTCAGAGATGAGACCTGAATCAAACAAAGACAATTTGGTGGAGAACTGTACTTCTGTTGTAGGTTCGACTCTCAAGAAGCCAGTGTCTCGACGACCTGTCCAAATCAGTTTGGAGGGGCAATCTGTGGAAACGCACAACCTGGAAGGATCCTGCAACTCAGTGCAGTGTAGGAGAATGCATGCTGCTAAACAGGATATTGGCACAAGAAAGAATACGTCTTCAGAAGACTTGGTTTCCAAATTGGCAGATGGCGGAGGTGAAACATCAGCAAACACTCAGTTGACCCCTGGCTCAGGTATAAAACACATTTTGGAGCAGTTATGTTTATCTATTCAGCTTATCCAAAGAGTCTGTAGTCATTCTCATCTATCATCCTTGAAGAAAAAGAGGAAATCCAGTTACCATTCCGACTTCTCCTCACAGTTAGCCATTATTTTTGGCTCTCCACTACATGCTCTTCTCTCCTTCTTGATAGTTATGACTCTGAGAGATGGAATTGCCAACTCTGCCAATGAAGACTCAGGTTCTGCCAACGCTAACGACTCAGGTAACAACCCAGAGGCTCTGCGATTTATACAATCCATACAAAAATTGGCCAGCATTGAGGATGAAGAAGAGCTACAGGCCAGCCTGGTAAGTCTCCACAAATCAACCTCTGCTCAGTTAAAGAAGAGCTGGAGAGACTTCCAAGAGAAAAATGTTTTTAAAGAAAGTTCCCCACTGTCACCAAGACAATCAGGACAAGAGCCTGCTTTTAAGGTCAACTCAGAAGAGGACCATCAAGATAAAGGGCACATTGTCGGTATTAGAAAGTTAATGGATGAGCTTAACATGTCTGAAAGCCTCCGCAGAGAGATATCCTCACTTTTAAGAGATTTGACTAATTTCAAGAGCACAAAGCCCACTAAGGGGCATTCTGGTTGTGAGAATGAAACCACCAGTATTGATTCTGAGCACAAGGATGCCAGTATGAAAGAGTATTTAGAGAGGTTCTTAGAGGAAGAAAGAGGACATTTAGAGCAGAAGGAAGGTCAATATGATGATATTACAATTTCTACGATTGCAAATTTGTCCAAAGGATCTGAAGAATTACACCTACTCGAATCAAGTTGCTATAACACAGTGCTTCTGTGTAAAGACCTAGCTGTCGAAGAATCAAACATAGGTAAAAATGTCCAAATGAAGAATATGACTAACCAAAAAGAACTAGCTGTATATATAAGTGAAACTGTGAATGATGCTGAGACAATCCAGGAAATGTGCATAGATAATAAGCCAAGCAATGCAGATCTGTGTGAGAAGAACCAGGAAATGATGGACAACATCCAAACGGTTGTGGGAAAGTGCGCAGAGGATGAGATAGGACAGGTTGATGAAGTGCCAGATTACAGCCCAACTAATCGGGGAAGCAAAGTAGAACTGCAAAAAGATATAGGATGTATAGAATGTGAGACCGAACGCCCATCTCCCACATCAGAAATAGAGGGCAAGAATGTCAGATCAGATTCTGAGCTGAATGATAACACTGTCAGTAAAGGGGAAGATTTTACAGATAGTTTAGAAGGATGTGGCATGAATTCAAAGGACGATTCATACTGTGAAACCAAGGAACATCTTGAACAGACAGATATAATATCAGTGACTTCAGAAACAGCAAGTGTAAAAGCATACCTCCCAAACAATGGAACTATCCAACCAGAAGAGAAGAATGCAGTACACAACGATTCTGGATCACTGGCATCCTACTTTAGTATCGAGGAAGCTAATCCACAGAGTGATGATGATGATGATGATGATGATGATGATGATGATCCAAAGGCAGTTGAGGGTAACAATGGCCATGAAGAAACAATGTGTAGCACATTTGAATATGGAAATCCAGCTGCCGAATCACGCCATGCTTCAGGGTCTGATCAAGAGGATGACCTCTACAAGTCTGACCATGAGCCCCAGAAATCAGAAGAGGAAAGTGCCACTGAGGTGCAGGTTCATAACGCTAACAAGAATGATAGAGAAGAAGATGAGGATGAAGACTGTGATGCAGAACCAAACTGTCCTCTACAGCTTTATCAAGACAATGAAGATATAAACTGCTCAGAGTCTTGTCGAAGTCAAGACGCGGTATCCGAACCTGACCTCCAGACACTGGAGGAGAAAACTGTTAGTAAGAGTCCAACTCATGCAGCAGAGGAGAAAGATGAACACGATGACAAGCAGCACAATGCTTTAGATGTTGACAAAGACTTAGATACTCTGCCACCCCACTGCAACTTGGAAGATCTGTCAAACACATACTTACTGAAGAGCGAATCAGGCGAAAGTGCAGAAAAACCCAAAGCTCACTCAGAAGATTCTGCAGGAACAGGAGATGCAGCTGCAGATCAAAAATGTCATGGTGTGCATTCTATGGTGTTACCCCAGCAGCTGCTGGATTTTGTCAACTTGGCTCTGAGGTCATCTGCTCTGATTTTCACATATGATTTAAATGGCTATTTACGAATTGAGCCAGACAGATGCAGTGACAGAGCAATGTCTTTATCTAAAAACCACACAGAGAATCAGTATTCTAGGAGATGTCTTCCCAGCCCCAATACATCTGACCTCTCTGATTACAGACCTGATACGTCAGACAGTGGGGAATACCTGTCACGGGTTTCTCCAGATCTTTTAACTGAGAGTGGAGAGGATGAGGCAGAGAGACTGTTTATTGACCCAAGCATCATGAAACAAAGCACAGAGAAGATCAACAGAAAGGTTAAAACCCTAGACAAGCGCACAAAGACACCTGATCCGGATACAAAACAAATAGCTAGCCCTAATTTAACAAGCATCAACAGTCTTAGCTCTTTTCCTGACTCCATAGTTAACAGTACTATGCCGGGTCAAGTCTACTGCAACTCTTCAGACTCTTTTGGGAATTCTGAACTTGAACAATGTCAGGCCTTTCTTTCAAAGCCTGACTCGGGGGAAGGAATCCTTATAGATAAGGGCAGGTGGCTTCTCAAAGAAAATCACCTCATTCGTAAATCTCCTCCTGTTCCAATGGGAATTGATGACAATGTAGATACAACTTCAGTTGACACAGGTCAAGGAAACACAAGTGAGGATGCACCCTACATACCTTGTGGGAGACAACAATCTGCACTAGCTGTCATATCCTCTTCTGAGCTGGAAGCCATTGCCAAGCCCTCCACACCCAAGTGTACATACTTCAACACGATGCACAGTAGTGACTCTGACCCTTTCCTTGATAACCAGAGCATTAGCAGTAACAAAGGAAGAGGTTTCACCCGAAAAAACAAGGAAGTAACACCACTTGGAGAAACATGTACAATGTTGCCAAAGAAAAATGGAAGCCTCCCCTCTTTCACATCTGTGGATTTTAAACTGGCTGATGGGAAAGTCCATCCAGAGGACGCGATCGCATCTAGTGCGGTAGTGAAATCAACCAGATCCCAAAGTTTAAGATCCAACTCACTGCACGAAGAAGAATCAGAACAGGGTCTGAGTCTTAGATGTGGGCAGCATTGTCTGATACTGTAAATAATGACTATATACACTCAGGAGAATAAATAAGTACATCCCATGGAAACAGTGCCTACAGATAAAGACTTGAACATAATCACAAGGAAAATTACCTTTCAAACATTCACTGAAAAAAGAATCAAAAGATACAGTGACCCAGTAAAACCTTTCACATTTCAAAGGTAAATGAAAAAGAATTGTTAAAGATAATGAAATTATTATTTGCCCACGTTAAACTTATATGGTATAGTTTTTATTGATCATGTTTTAAAGATGATGATCATCCTCTAAATGGTGGTCATCATTGTCTATACATGCTTGGGGAGATTTCTGAAGGCTGCCATGGCTTGAAGGGTCGTGTCGGGTGGAACAGCGGCCATCTTTCTCAACCTTAACGGCGTCAAGAGTTTGGGTTTTGATGAGTATACACTCGTGATTTAAGGTAGCCCCACAGAAAAATCACAAGGGGCGAGGTCAAGGGAATGGGTCAGTCACCCAACATCACCACCCAACATCACCATGCAACAAGATCACCTGATCCGGGAACATTTCCCTCAGCACCTCCAATGATCTTGTGCAATGAGCTGTGTGTGCTGCAGCTCCATCTTACTAAATCCGCACAAGTTCTTCAAGTGTTCAGGTTGGGGTTGGGCTACCAACAGACCTCCTCTCCTGACTCACGAAGCGAAGTTTCATAATGATGAATAAAAACTGTACGGAATGAAGTCTCATGTGTGCCAAGAAATTATCATTTTTTATTTACCTTTGAAATGTGGGGTGTTTAAAAAGTAAAAAGTGAAAGCAATTTAAATGTTTAATCCAGATTTTAGTCCTGTTTCACCAAACACACTGCCCTGCTCAGACATGAAAACCTAAACCTTTGTAAATGTTATTTGTTTTTTGATTTTGAAGCACAATGCATTTTTTAATTGTTTAAATAGTTATAAATTTTATTGTTTTTCATCAAAGTTCAGATACATTTTAAATTGTCAATAAGAATAAATGGGAATGTTATAGTCTTTACATAACTCTTGTGATTAGACATGTAATAAAGGCACAGCACGCACCATAGACCTGCTAAAACACTTCTTTTATACAGTGCAATAAAGTTATATGATCTCTTTTTGTTTATTATTCTTTCAGGTCCAGTTTAATCAAAATTGTAATGCCTTTATTCATCAGCTTGTTTAACATCTAACATATAATTATGCTGCATCTTGCATTTCCTTCAAGACAGATTTCATCATCCTTGTAGTCATATTTATCCAGTAGCTTCTTGTTTAGTGTCAGAAATCCTTTTCCAATTTCAAAACTCCTGAACTGCAGTAAACACATATATACAGCTATTAATATTATTTGTTGGACATGAAATTAAAGTTTCAAAGTTTAAAATCAATGTTTTCTGATCTCTTTATAAAGTGTACTGACAGTCATTAAAAACTTTGAGAGAGAAATTTCTGTATATCTGTACTTGTATGGGGGGGTTGGAAGTGTACCCTGTGGCTTTATTGATGATAGCACTCGAGCACTTGAGGAAATCATGAGTTGTCACGCTTCATTGAACTTGTGTAGGTCACTTTGCAAAAGTGGACCAAATGCAGTTTGAGCAAAACACAATGTGTATCTGCACAATTTAATGAGTGGTTTGGAAAGCCTATATAAACTTCAAAAATGTCCACCATTGTTAGTCTAGTGCACGTCATAATGCCACGTGTATCACATGAACATCTCCAAGCAATGGGTATGGTAGAGGCCAGGTTGAGCTACAGTGAGGTAGCAGGGCGTATGGGCTGTACACAACCCACCATCAGAAACCTTATTGATCGCCCTAACATGACAGGGTCAGTTGACGACAGGCCACGTCCAGGGCAAGAGAGAGAGTGACGACCCCTGAACAGGATCGCTGCACCCAGTTGCAGCACTTTCGGGACCGGTTTCACCGTGCTGTATAACCGTAAATCACTGCCTGTATCACCGCAAATCACCACCTGTATCAGTGCAAACTGAGGCCGCACCCAAAACTGACTGTTGTGACTTTCATTTTGGCAGGTTTTTGGTAATTTTGTTTTGTTGTTTTTGATGTACATAATTTATTCTTGACACTTTTGTTTGTTGTTTTTTGAAGCCAACATGCTAAACAAATTATCCATACTACAAAAATCCAATTTTGGGCACCAGAATAAAAACGATGTCAAACATTATGGTCTCAAAGTTTTTAATGACTGTCAGTATAATTGAACAGAATGAATTATATTTAATTGCTTAATCTTTAATTCTCAAATGAATATTTATTACGGAGTTCTTTAATCAGTGTTGGAAATTTAAAAGGAAAAGCTGGCTGTCCGTGCCGTACCAAAACTCCATGCTGCACTTTATGTTGAAAGCTACTTTTAACATTATTATTATTTGTACAAAGAAAGTTTAACCTGCTAAATTTTTTGTTTGTTTTAGGGCAAAATAACATTCCTTCTAACCCTAAATTACTTATTACTGTCACTAGTGCAACCTTTCACCCAAACATTTTTTGATCTTATCAAGTAATCAGGAGGCTGGAAAATAACTTGACGGCATAGTAGATAGCACTTCCGCATCACCTCAACCGCAAGAAGGTTCTGAGTTAAAGCCCCATTGGGAGTTTCTTTGTTGGAGTTTGCCAGTTCATTTGTGGGAGTCCTCCAGGTGCTCGAGTTTCCTTCCACAGTCCAAAGACATGCAAATTAGAATCAGAATCAGTTTCATTGGCCAAGTTTATGTACACAACAGGGAATTGACTCCGGTTAGTAATATAAAGTGAAGAAATAGACTGTAAGGAAACTGATAATATAAAATTGACAGTATAGTGCAGAGATTTGTTTTTTTGTCATTGAGTGGAAACCAAATTTTATAAAACTGTAGTAAACAACCACTGTTGTAGCAGTTGGCCAATTGGTGAGTGTGAATGGTTGTGTGTGCCCTTCAGTGAACTGGCGAGCTATTGAGGATACACCCCACCTTCACCCAGAGTCAGCTGTGACATGCACCAGCTTCCCCACGGCCCTAGTAGCCATTCAGCAAATGAGTGAGATGAGAACGATTGGGAAGATTTTTGTTTGCAGTGATTATGTCTGGTTATAAAATCCAAAAATATCAGAAAATATCTTTAATTCTTTAACATTAATAAGCAGTAAAATGTTATCTTCTTTCGTTTCAGTATTCCAGATTCACATTTTTACACTCATTCATTTTCTAAGCCACGTAATCATAATTACAGTCGCGGGGAGGCTGGCACCTTTCTCATCCGACTCTAGGCAAGGGCTGTGTACACCCTGAACAGTTCGCCACGCCATCACAGTGCCAACACTCTTGCTGCGAGGTGGACGTGCTAACCACTGCTCCACTGTGCCGCCCCACATT
>JAQMYF010000010.1:344907-358945 GCA_030014195.1 Neosilurus mollespiculum | reverse complement strand
TTGGTTATACCACAACTGTAAGTCCTAAATAATTGCAGCAAGAGAGTTTATATCACCAGCAGTGAAAAGTCATCTTCGCAGCTCCCAAATACCGCTCCCATAGAGAATCAGAGTCATCAGAATCAGAATACTTTATTGATACCGGAGGAAATTGTGTGCATACAGTTGCTCCATTCCAGTTATAGAATAAAGAAAAAAAAAAATGAAAAGGCTAAAATTAAATATTCTATCTATCTATCTATCTATCTATCTATCTGTCTATCTATCTATTTATCTAAAATTAGAGATTTCAAATCTCTATATAAACAGATACAGAATGAAGCCTGTCAGTGAGTAATATGTACAGTATTATCAATATGATAAACAGTAGAAAGTTAAAGGCAAAATGCAAATATATAACAGTGGATGTTGTTGCTATATGGATGAATTGTACAGTGTAATGGCCAGAGGTGGAAATGATTTCCTGTGCATCTAGAGCACTTAGAGCAGGTGAGGGTTAAGAGCCTTACTAAAGGTAGATTGTGGTGGATTGGAAATGCTGGAATTTGAATTTAGAGTTTGGGCTCAGCGAGGGCGTTCACATGTTCTCCCCCTGCTTGCGTGGGTTTCCTTTGGGTACTCTGATCTCCCCTACATCATGCTCATTAAGCTAATTAGCTGCTCTAAATCACCCCTAGATGTGAATGTGGATGGTTGTGGGTGTGTTTGTCCTGCTACGTTACTATGCTAAGTATCCTAAAATGTCTTGGACTGGCGAGCAGTTCAGTATGTTTCCCCGCCTTCTCCC
Source organism: Neosilurus mollespiculum (assembly GCA_030014195.1). NCBI lineage: Eukaryota > Metazoa > Chordata > Actinopteri > Siluriformes > Plotosidae > Neosilurus > Neosilurus mollespiculum. The sequence continues at coordinate 358,158 of JAQMYF010000010.1, read as the reverse complement.
AGAGTCAGCTGAAATAGGCTCCAGCCTCCCTGTGACCCTAGCAGGATTAAGCGGCACCAATGCTGTTCTTGGAGATCTACCTCTCTGAAAATTTTGGCTCCAATCTTAATTGCGTCCACTTGACCACTTAATCACCGATTTAAAAAGTTCCTGATCAGATAAAACCTCTTAGATTGATAGAACAGGGTTGGTGACCAAAAGCTTAGACCCATTACCACTGGATGACCACTTCCCTAACCAGAGTACCACAGCACAGCTAACATTACTAGCTAAACCTGGATAAATACATTTGTCACATATAATATTGCTCTTTTAGGGGATAACAAATTGCACCAAGACTAAGCAAAGTAATTACACGTCAAGTGGAATAAAAGCACTAAGTCTTCCAGTGTAACTCACTCAGGTCTCTCCAGTCCTGCAGAATAATTGATATGTAAGGAAGATGCAAAGTATCCTAAACCACTTTGGACAGCAAGAGACATACAGTATCTTTTTCCCATCAGAACCTATTTTATCAGTCCATCTGCTTTTCCTTTAAAATCACTTAACATGTGAACTATGCATTATTTCTTTAGCTGTGCTGCTGCTGAATTGAAAGCGGTCGTCATGCTGTTCTCTTACCTCTGTGCCAGAACTCCTTACCATGGACAATTACCATGGAGCTAATCTTATTCTAGCTGGCTAATTTGTTATCTCTCATAAGCACAAAGGAGCTTTAAGGAAATCATGGAGGGAATATCCAAGATGCAGTGCAAGTAGATGAACAAGATTTAGGTATAATAACCGAATCTCATTACCTCCCTCACGAGACCTGGTGCCATTTTATTGAAACACAAGGTGTGTCTTCATATGTTGAGTCTTCAGAGCTCGGAAAACAAAAGGCCAATGGACGTGATGACTGTGGGAGTTGCCAACACTGTAGATACCAGCAGTAAAATGGTACTTTAGCCCTTTAAGGTCTACATGAAGAAAAAAACTATGAAAAAAATGTTCTTTGCATTTTTTATTTACCTAGGACAACAATAACAACAGTGAAATTTTTTTTAAAAACAGACCTCACAGTTTTTGTTTATAAATACCAAACACATTTAAAAAACCCAAATAAAATGCTCAACCAAATCTCAACAATGTTGCACCACCAGCAAGTTCTATTCATTCTCAAGAAATGAATAGAACTTGCTGTTTGTGCATCAGCACAAATGTGTTTTGGTGGTGGTGCAACAGCACAATTCTTTAAAAAAAAATAATAATAATAATTTAACATAAAATAAAATTTTTATTTATATTTGATTTTTTTTATTACTACCAAGTGTGATTACTTAAAATTTCACAAGGCTATATCTGAAGTATTCCCTGTGCAGCTATAATAAAAAATACAAAAAAGGCAGCACAATTTGTTTTGGCTTGTGGTGCAACCGCACTACTGTTTTTGGTCAGGGGTGCAACCGCACTGTTTTTCCCCTTGATTTGGACATTTGATACACTCTAATTTTGATGGTATGCTACAAAGCATTCCTGCTTTGCATTTAAACACAGGAATACATTGCATTTCTGGCATTTCCATCTTGAAACACCCTTTGGACACATGGTGCACCGCCCCCGCTTCTCAGAGTGAAGTGGCAAATGAGCACAGTTATCATAACGCATATCCAGTTGTGGCTGTGAGGGTCTTGGGGTGTTTTTTTTTTTTTTTCTGAGATGAGATAGTTGGTGTAGAGGACGATGATGGTCTGCCAACTTTGGTTCCCCTCGTTGACAAGTGCCAAACTTTGGGCGACTGCCAGACGGAACCTTTTGAGAGGCAGTGGTGTTTCGTTTAATAGGCCACAGTCCCTCTTGTAGACTAGCCATACATTCTTGACCTGTGCATTTCAAATGCATGGCTAGTCAACAATAGGCCACAGTCTCTCTTGTAGACAAGCCATGCATTTGAAATGCACAGGTCAAGAATGTATCCAAAAAGTGGGAAGGACCATCGCCTTGATTGACTGGGGTCTTAGACCCGCATGTCAGAAAGATCAATGCCTCCCATATGCTGATTGTAGGCCAGGATGAGTGATGCGCATGGGACAGCAATCTTTGTGTTGTCTTTTTTGCTCCACCGTTTGACACATGAAAGAGGCATGATCCCACAGGAGTTGCTTAGAAGGTTCACCCATTTGTTGTCGAACCATTTCACTGCAATCAGCCCTTCAGCAGATTTGTAGTCAAAGGCACCACCCCCCCCTCCTTCATCAGCTCTTATCTGTCTTCAAGGTTGTTCCACCCATGCGATTTGGTCAGACAGTGCCAATGCACTTAACACCCAGGTTTGTGTGCAGGTTCTGGACCAAGTCAAAAGTCATGGCAGGGATATGCTTTTACACAACGTTGTCACCAGTTTGGCCCTTAGCGGTAGTGTCTCCTCCTGCTCAGTTAGGCCAATGTTGAAGAATGTGGATGCCCCTTGATAGAGCAGTAGGTCATGAAAGATACCACACGCCAAAAAGGAAATGTGGTCATTAATCTTACGCAAGCCAAATGACGAGAAAAGTGTTTGATGCTGTCCTAACTCGATACAAAGCTCAAAAGCCTGTAACTGATACCCCATGTCAGATTCTTGTAACAGTCTTAATTGGAGTTTAAGCCTGGAGGCTTGGGCCATAAGTTAGACTACAAAAGAAAGTGTCTTTAAATAGAAATTAAGAATGAATTATTGTTGTGTAACCCTGTGTTCTCAGTGGCAAGTGACAGGCAACCATTGAGTTTTTATGTTCACGTATGACATGGAGCCATGATTTCATCAGCAGTGCGACGAGTGACATTTGATTGAGAGTTTGTCAACTCAAATATGCAAATCAGATTGTTCAAATCTACACTGTTGACTCAAATTGTTCCTTGGACCTGACCTATGGTAAGTGCTGTTTTGGCTTCCCAATCATTTACTATTCAAATGGGTACTACATACAGTACTGGTCAAGAACTTCCAGTTTCCAGTTAAAGCACGGTGGCGTAGTGGTTAGCATGTCTGTTAAGCTAACTGGCTGTTACAAATCACCTTGTGGTGTGAATGGTTGTGTGTTGACCATGCAATGGTCTGGTAAGCAACCCTATTAGGGTTAAGAGGTTAACAGTTTAACTGCTAACTGAGTTAGCAGTTAAAGCATAAAACAAAAAACGGTTTTTAGGTTTAAAAAAAAGTTGTTGAATTGTCCTGTTTAACACAATTGAATCAACATTTTTATTCATCACTGTAGCCATCTTTTTACTGATATTACAGCTGAACAAACCCGTGGCACTCTTTTTATGATAGAAATCGGATCTTGTTCTCAAAGTTCTTCCCCACACTGGGAAATGTGTTGAAGTTGTTGGCAGCATTGCCTTTGCCCTTCTGTCCACTTCATCCCAAACCTGCTCGATGGGGTTTAGGTATAAAGGCTGTGCTGTTTCATGATTTGAAGACTACCACCTTGTTCTTTATTTCTAAGGTAGCCCTGATGTACTGCTTCCCTTTGCTCCTTTTTAGGTCATTCGCTGGATTTGATCTGCTTAAATTTCAATAAAACTAAGAGGAAAATGGGGTGTTTTAAAACCACTGGCTTGTAATTTTGTGATTAACAGACTAATGACTTGTCACTTGCTAAAATGAATGTAGGGTGAGTGTGATATTGGACTGTTCTTCTCTGTGCTGTTTTTTTTTTTTTTTTTTACTGGTTAAGCAATGTACAAAAAGGGTACAACTGCAAAAGACAAACAGATATAACACATACATGTTAACTGAGGAAAATATCTGAAATATCTGAATAAGCACTTAGTAACAGTTATGTTGATGACTCAATTTGTTTTTTTTATTATTGTCATTATACGTCTTCATGTGTACAGTGAGATAAGGTTCATTTCCTGATAAGAAAACACAGCCGAGAGATAAGAAGCAGTGAAGGTTAAGGGACTTACTAAAGGGCCAAGTGATGCCGTCTTATGACGAGCCCACATTTTGAACTAAATGATATCCAGTCAGTGGATAGATATCATGGGGGTTAATGACATAGAGAGAAAAGGTACCCATTGTGAACATACAGTGCAACATGATTTCGGAGAAGACTGTAAAAAGCACTGGTCCCCTTTAATCACAGCAGGTCCCACATAATTAGTCTTTATCACCAATGTCCTGCTCAACTGTCCTTTGAGAACATTACTGGAGGAGGCCTTTAATTGCCTTGGCTTTGTAGGTTTTTTGAAACATATCTGTGCCATTTGGCCTGGTTGAGATATCTTTTCAAACCTTTTCAAACCTTTCCTATGTGCTTGGAACATGTAGCCACCAGTATTAGGATTTGGTTTGCCTGTATATAGTGTCATCCATCATTCCCTCAATTTTGACCAATTTCACAGTCCCTGCCGATGAAAAACATCCCCACCAGCATGCTTCACAGTGGGGATGGCACCAGACATTTTCCACGATGTCCACAGGCTCAATTTTAGTCTCATCTGACCAGAATACTTTCTTCTAAATGTTTGGGGAGTCTACCACATAACCTTCAAGGAATACTAAATGTGCTTTCTTGTTTTGTTTTGTTTTTGTTTGTGTTGTTTGTTTTTCTGGAAGCATTGGCTTTTTTCTGACCATAAAGCTAAGCTCTTTTGAGTATGGAAAGGTACAACAGTCTCTGCTTTGGAGCTTTCCAGATCCTTAAGGGTTACTTCTGGTTTCTTCGTTGCCTCTCTGGTTAATACCCTTCTCGCCTGGTCTATGAATTTTGGTGGATGGACCACTTTTATTATTATTTTTGTTTGTTTGTTTTTTTGTTGTTTTTGTTTTTACTTTCTTTTGCCATTTAACTTCACTAATTTAGACTTTTTTGTGTAGTAAATAAAATCCAATAAAAATCAATTTAAATTACAGGTTGTAAGGCAGAATAATAGGAAAACTGCCAAGGGGGTGAATAGTTCTGCAAGCTTAATAGTTTCACAAATAGAGAACGTTGGCGAACAAGTGGATGCAGTTGCAGATAAAAGTCAGTTTAACTTAAAAAACAAACAAACAAACAAAAAAAAAAAAACATATCAAATGCAACACAGGTAAACAGCTATAGCTAGGATAAGGTCAAGTTCACAAGCAATAGACTGGAGTCACAAAGGTATTCAAGTTCCAAGGCAGAGTCAAAACACAGGCCCAGGTAAGAATAGCAGGGATCAATGCTTTGCAAGTGTTACAATGTGTTTTAAAGATGAGGGTGGTAATTAGGTGTAGTGCAAACAGGTGTTTAATTTAATTTGTGATGCAAGTGTCAAAACTCAGGTGACTGAAAATGGTGCAGGATTTGCTGGGATGTGTAGTGTGAGTGCTGCTTGAATGGGCTGCCAGTGTGACGAGTAGTAGTAATACTGAAAGTATGAATTATTTTCACCGTTTTGTAAAAAAAAATTCATTGAATTGCTAATAAATAACAATTTATTTTACCTAATTATTGAATAATACATTACAAACATACTGTCTGTTTGCAGTATGCTTACAGAATGCTTAAAAGTGAAAAAAACAACAACAGGTACTTCAGCATCCCTAAATAAAGCCTGATATTATGACCAGACCTGAAAAGCTGCACTCTATGTCAAAAGGAAGGAAAAGAGCGAAGGGTAAAGGGTGCCAGGTTTGTTTCAGGACTGATGCAGACCCTGCTGTGGACATACACACTGTCTCTGTGTTACAATAAGAGATTAGATGAGAGATTAGATTCCTTTAAGACCTTATTAAATATTTGAAATCTCCCATGTGCTTTATTGCGTTTGATTCTAATTGCAAACCTGCATTAGTCTGAATGAAACCAGAATCTTTGCACTTTCTCAGGGTTTGAAGTCGTACACCTAGCTCAAATTATTGGCAAACGTTTTGAACATTTCCAATAATTGTGTTAATAAAAGTGATATTAAGTGAGATACTGATCTTTGCAGTCCCACCTTGAAGAGAACATAATTCCCCTCTATATATGGAGTAGGAGTAAGAGGTTTGGTCATCACCAGTAAAGTAATAGCCCTGATGAAGTCTGTATTCACATGTTTCCCACATCTCTTTTATGAATGCTTTTTCAATGTCGTGTTTATACTGTGTCACTTTCAACCTGATTTTGTTGTCTCTGACAAAGTAACTTACCATGAAATAATTCTTCGGGTGTGAGTTGAGATTGGTTATCAGAAAGCAAAATGTGATGTGCTGACGGCTGGCCTGGAATCAAAGGCATCCAAAGTTTTGGCGGTGTCGGAGATTTTTATTAGTGCCGTGTTACGATGCCACCAGTTGGAGGAAGGAATAGAAAAACAAAACTCACAGCTAACAACGGAACCACATAACCAAAACATTGAACCACATTCTATATGAAGATCATGAATGTTTCTGCATAAGCCTGGATCACTCTGATTAATTGTTGCACATTTATTCATTCATTCACTCATTTGTCGAAGTGCTTACAAGGGTCACCGGGAGCCTGGAGTCTATCTTAGTTGACTCTTTATGAAGGTGGGGCACATCTTGGACAGTTCGCCAGCCTATCGTGGGGCCAGCACAGACAAAGCCATTCCCACTCACTCTTTCACTTAGGAGAAATTTGGAACATGCAGTTAGACTAATGTGCATGCGTTTTGACTGTTGGAGAAGTCCGGAGTACGCAGAGGAAACTCCAGAGAAACGCCCTCACTGAGCCCACTACTCGAACCCAGGACCTTGCTGTGAGGCGGACATGCTAACCACTACATCATGGTGCCATCTTCGTAGGAAGTTGCACTTAATAATTTTCTTGGAGAATTTCTGCTGAAATTGCACAGTGCAAACCTGGCTTCAGTCTCAAGAACAGTTCCAGCCCTGAAGCAACCACCCCTGTGCCAAATTATCCATCTACTTGATTAGCAAGCTCAGCTGTGCTGGATAAGGTTTGAAACAGCATTGTCTAGATCATTAGCTCTCTGGCAGTAGGGTTAGTGATCTATAAACAGTAGTGGATAGATATTTGGCAGAAAGCAAAAAAGGTTTGTTTTCACTATGCGGTCACAGAAGCTTCGAGAGACTTGGAGCAGTGATACAACTTGGCAGATTGACTCCTCCCTGAGATGGTCCCGGAATGATGGTTTTGGATTTATTTGATATACTGCACCTACACCCGATGGATTTTGATTCTGTCATGCTGTGGGCTGTAAGCACACTGGAACATCTGGTTTTATTGAAGCAATGCAGCCTTGAGTGGATTCTCAGCTTGCTAAGAGACGAGGCAGACGCCGCCAGCAGAGACTAATTTGTTGTCAAAAGCATATGGCTAAGGCCTTAATGGGAGGTACTTGGGATGAAAACCAGCTTAGGACAGCCGTCCCCAGTGACAATTTATTTTACTAAAAATAAAGAGTAACAGGTTGTTTAAAAGCACAAAGAGCCTGAAAAAGTCTGCCACATTGTGAAAATCCATGCAAGATTGATTGTAGGCCATATTATTCAAATTAAGTCACAGCATGAGGTGCGAATGCTGCTGCAGGAGGCGTTTTTCCCCCCCAAATTCAGAACGGCTACGAGATGCTCATTGTTTTTGAGAAAATTGGGTGTGACCTCATCCCAGTGGGCTTAGTAACAAGTCTCTTCTGAGAAACATTTATAGGGACTGCTTCAACTGTAGCACCGGCAGTAAACATAGATTCATTCATTTATTCAGTAAATTTGATTGATTCATTGATTCACATTCATTAAATCCTACTAGGGTTGCAAGGAGGCTGGAGCCAACTCTAGGCGAAGGCAGGCTACACCCTGAACCAGTCAATCAGAGAGCCAACACACACATACGTATCCATATCCATCAGGGCCAATTTACTTATTGTGCATGTCTTTGGAGTGTGGGAGGAAACCGGAGTACCTTGAGGCACCTCACTCAAGCATGGGGAAAACATACAAACCCCCCACAGAAACGCCCTCGCCGAGCCCAGGACTTGAACCCAGGACCATCTTGCTGTGACGCAGACATGCTAACCACTAGTCCACCGTGCCACCCGTAAACAAAGCGTAAAACACAGAAATCACAATCCATCACATAGCAGATTGTTTCACAAAGCAATTTTTTAAAAACGTTTTTAGTCTGTAGTTAAAATGCTATTAAGCAGTCAGGAGTCACAGCATGGCTGTGAAGGGATGCATCATATCTTTGGGAGGATCTGTTAATCATTTGGGCATTAGCATGCTGATGGAGAGGGAGATCACCTGCATGGACTGTAATCCAGGCCTTTTGATTCTGTGTTAATATAAAAATGACTCAGTATTACTCATAGGTAGCACTGTCATCTCTTTAGAGGCACTCATGGCTCAAATCTAACGTTCATCAGAAACCAGTTGAAACCAAAGGCCAAAAGACAACCAATGGCTGTTACTTTAGTAGCTATAATTGGTATTCCCATGCAGAAATACCTGCAAATCTATGCAATGTTAATGTGTGTATGTGGGTGGAAACCTTCATGAATTCCTTTCTGGCGTTTCTTGTTGGACTTGTATAGCTCCCAGATTGGATATATATCACATCTAGGATCACACACGGACGTGTTTAAATCTTATTTGAATAGTTCATATTTTTATATTCGCACTGCATAGGTAAATCAGATTTGTGTGGCTCGTAGGCAGAGCAATCAAATTTGGGCCACTTCCACCCCTGAATTGTAAATATGCTTCCAGCACAGTTCCATGAGGGTAGAAGAAAATGTGAGTACTCAGGAGCAGCCGTTCATGCTAGGAATGATACAGTCAGGGTCAGTAACAAGTTAATATGGCTGTCTGTGTTATCTGGTGACTTTAACCGAGTCTGTCCCTTATCAACCCAGTCTCCTCTTATTTATTTTACACAATGTACAGAATGTAAATAGTGACACACCTGGATAATCATGTTATGTGCTGAGATCTGCTGAATGTGCTTCTTCATCGATATTTAAGGGCTTTCAGAAGCATCTTTAAGTGGTTTCTGACATATATGAGTCAATAATGGGGAAAATGAAGACGTAAAGACAAGTAAATGAGCCTCTGGCCAGTTTTTTGCTCTTTTATTTAAAATAAAGACCAAAAAAAAAAAAACACGTTGGCCACCAAAGCTGAGGATATAAATGTGTTATATACATGTTTCATTTGGGAAGGGGGGGGGCAAGCCATGTACATAATACCCAATAAATAATGGCTTAGCAACTTCCTGTGTACAAAGCAATATTAAAACCAAATCATGCTATAGAAAGCCATAACCAAGTATAAGGAAATTCATAATAAATAAAAGTCAGGATTCTGTAACAGCGAGTTACTAAATCAAATGATTTCTTAAACTCAGCCACTCACTCATGTGCCAAGCTTCTTACTTCTACTATGGAGGCTAGAGCCTGTCACAGCCAACACTGGGCGAAGGCCACCTGAACAGCTCGCCAGACCATCGCATTCACAACCAATCACACTCACATTCACAGCTAAGGGCAATCTGGAGCTGCCAGTTAGCCTAATGTGCATGTCTTTGGACAGTACGAGGAAACCCAAGCTCGGGACTCGAACCCAGAACCTTCTCGCTGTGAGGCAGACGTGCAAACCACGCTCCACCATGCCACCCTATTAAATGATTTTATTACACAAAATGGTGGAATTAACTAGAGAAAAAAGTGTGTGAATACATTTTTAGACACATTTTTTATTAACATTGCATACTTTAGTTCCCGAGAGGCCCAACAGTAAAAGCATTTGTCAGATTATGAAGAGGCCATTCATTCATTCATTCGTTTGCTGAACTGCTTAACCCTATTGGGGTTGCAGGGAGCCTACCTCAGCCAACTCTATGCAAAGGTGGGGTACAACCTAAACAGCTCAGCAGTCCATCGCAGGGCAAACACACATACAACCATTTACACTCACAGCTAGGGGCAATTTGAAACAGGCAATTAGCCTGAAATGTATGGCTTTGGACTGTGAGAAGAAACCGGAGTGCCCAGAGGAAGCCCACGCAAGCACAGGGTGAACACTCAAACTGCACAAAGAATTGCCTTTGCAGAACCAAGGACTTGAACCCAGGACCTTCTTTCTGTGAGACTGAGGTCAAAGTGCTTCCAATAATTAATGTTAAAGAGGATAGATAGATTCTGCTCTGAGTGTGTTACAGTGCACTGTGACAGCGTGAACAACAATTTGAAAAGATGATTTGAAGAGGGGGACGGGGGGGATGGGGGGGGGACGGGGGGTGTTTATTGCATCCTCTCAGTTTGCAATTGATTTGCTTGAGAACAATGTGTTCTGGAGCTTTCATTAAAATTTCATTACATTTTTTTTCATTACTTTTTTGTTCTTAGCAGGAATGAAGTGCTCCCTCATTCCGAGTCCTTCGGAACGTTCACGTTGTTACAATTTTCCACTGTATTTATTGTCTTTTCCTTAGCATTGTGCTGTTTTAATGAGGTTTGCAGGTGTAGCTCGGCCATTGCTCCATCCCCCACCACGTGGAATCAGCCCTGCTTATCTCGCAGCATGAATATCAACAAGGCCCTGAAGTGGTAATGGCATCAGATGATGACAGTTTTGGATTGACGGATCTCAGATCCCTCCTCAGTCCATGATACATCATTACCATTTTTGTGTCTTTTGTAACAGGCCAATAGGAAATATTAGCATTTTTGCCGTCTTGGCAAATATTACGTGTAATATTAGCTAAAAGGTTCCCTTTACAGCTGACACCACTTCAAAATGCTAGAAAACATGCCATGGTCCTCATGTGTCTTTACTTTACATTTATGATTCCTAGTACAGGTTCCACGTATATGTGTCTGTGTGTGTGTGTGTGTGTGTGTGTGTGTGTGTGTGTGTGTGTGTGTGTGTGTGTAGATACAGTATAGACACAAATAGTTTGACAGTTACACAACTTAATATAATAATATAATGATGGATGGAAAGTTGGATGGAATACAACCATTTCAAACACCTGGTTAAAAAATGATAGTCAAGAAGAAACTGACATCCTAAAGGCAACTCAGAAAGGTCCTTTTATACTACATACTCACTTGGTGGTGATTGGTGCCACCATAAATATGCAGGTTTGTCTCAACATTTCCCATCCATGGTTGGTGCTAAAACATACCACATTCCTTTAAATAAGTGAGCTGAATACACATATTCATACTATATGTAGTGTACAGATGTCATATTTTTCTAATTGATAATTGATGGTGTTCTGATTGATATGATGATGTAGTCAGTTTTTTGTGCTTGTCATCACCTCAACCCCGGACACACACACACACACATTGCAGCAGTCCAGAAAATGAACTTATTAAATGAATAAATAAACTAAAAAGGCAGGTGATACAATTGAACGCTGAAATCAGCTAATCAAAGGCGGTGAACAGAAAAATCAGTGTTAATCTTTCCTTCTTTCACCTTAGACTAATTCAGGAAAAGAGAGGAGAGCTATTAATTTGTTTTCTCCCTAAAGGAGGCACAATCCTCTTAAAACACTAGCCTCAAACACCTGTCCATGAAGATATCTATCGGGAGAGGCAATGCCTACATCCTTATATTATACTGTACACAAGTCTGATTGGTCTGCTATCTAGGGGTTAATAGTCATTATCCCAAGTGAATAATACTTGAATCAAAATGACAGACAAGCATTCATGGTTTGTCACAGTGTCATCATTACTTTAAAAATGGAAACGTTGACCATAAAATTCTTATTTTACTTTGCTTCCATCCCTTGGACCCCAAATTTGTAATACCCTTCTGAGACCCAAAACTTAATGTTGTATGTCTTCTCATTTCTTCACTCTACTTCTGTGCCTCACCACCCAATAACTACTAAACTTGATCAATGTCTTCAAACAAGAAGTTTGGGAAAAGAGTAATACCCAATGGCTCTTATATGAGGGCCTTACAAGGACATACATACAATATTGTTGAGGAAAAATATGATGTCCTCATTAGAGGACATTGGGGTCTTCAAACTTTAAGGGGGTGACCAAAAGGCACAATTTTTTTTTAATTTTGACTGAAATTGACCATAGTAGAACAATATGATGGCATTCTGCTTTGAGAATAAGCGCATATATATATATATATATATATATATATATATAATTTGTTTTTTAATAAAATAGTATATTTTCATTTATCTATTTCATTTATCTATTATTATATATTATATTATATTATAGTCAATTTTCGCATCATAAATATTCAAACAACAAAATGAAATTCTTCTACCCCCCATTTTACACCTGATGGTTTGTAATCTGTTACATCACTTTTTCATTCAGTACGGCTTTCTCCATTTTGGGTCTTACTTATGAGTAGCTTCCTCTTCTACTTACTGGCATGTGTCTGTCTGTAACGAGACTTATAATGATCCTGTGGAATGGAATGGAAGGATTTCATATAGATATATTTCAATTCTATTTATCCTGCTCAGGAAGTCAGAAAACTATTAGATAAATAATTATCTAATAATTATTAGATAATAAAAATATTAGCCTACAGGTAATTCACCAAGAACAATCTCATTAGGGTATTATAATATTCGTTATTATAATAGACGTTTCTTTTATTTTCCATTTTCTGCAAGGATATAGCTTGAGGAACCAAGAAAACTTCATTTAAGGTCAGAGAACAGCAGCTTGCTCCGAGTCTCAGTTCATTAGAGATATACAGCAGACTGTGTGAGGAATGCGAAAACAGTTGAAGCCAGCTCTGCTTTTTTCCTATTAGTTACTCACTGCCCAGTATCCCATAATCCTTCACTTTTATTTGCCTCTCACCACTGAAAATTAATTGAAATGAAATTTCAGACAGCAAATTTGTTTTTAATGGTCATGGACAGGAAGTGTGGTGAGTGAGTTGCCTAATTCAGTCGTTTGCTACGTTCTTGCAGGCTAGATAATCTAGTTAGGTGGGCCATTCCAATAACAGTGCTAGCTCGGAGCTTCAGGGCCTCTGATTCAGATCCGGGGCTCGGGTTACTGCCTGTGTGGGGTTTTGCATGCTCTTTCTGTTTCAGCGTGGGTTTGCTCAGGGCTCTCCATAGCATACTGGCTTTCCTAAATAGCTTCTAAAAGTGAATGATTGTGTGTGAGTGCCCTGTGATGGACTGAATTCGGATATATTGCTAGCATTGTTTTAGTCTTACTCTTCCTTCTTGATGGGAGTCATATCTTCTGGGGTCACAATAGTGTGAGGTCACTGTACTCTATATATAAGTGTGTGCACGTGTGTATGTACACACACACACACACACACACACACACACA
>JAQMYF010000010.1:297788-314820 GCA_030014195.1 Neosilurus mollespiculum | reverse complement strand
AAAGAAAAAGAGAGCAGAAAAAATGAGCAAAAGAGGGAGAGTTTGTGAGAGAAAGTGAGAGAAAAAGAGAGCGTGTGAGAGAGAGAGTGAGGGAGGGAGAGAGAATGGGGAAGAGAGAGTGAGGGAGAGAGTGAGAGAGAGAGAGAGAGAGGGCAAGAGTGAGAGAGAGAGCGTGAGGGGGAGAGAGTGGGAGAGAGAGAGAGAGAAAGAGCAAGAAAAAAGAGAGGGAAAGAAAGAGTAAAAGAAAGAAAAAGAGAGCAGAAAAAATGAGCAAAAGAGGGAGAGTTTGTGAGAGAAAGTGAGAGAAAAAGAGAGCGTGTGTGCAAGAGAAGGCGAGTAAGAGAGAGAGAATGAGCGAGAACAAAAGAGAAAGAGAGTGAGAAAAAAGATAAAGAAAGGGATTCCTCTGGATACTTTAGTTTCCTCCTACAGTCCAAAGACATGCACATTAGGCTAACTAGCTGTTCCAGATTGCCCCTAGGTGTAGATGTGAGTGTGAATGGTTGTGTGTGTTGCCCTGTGGTGGTCTGGTGTGCTGTTCAGTGTGTACCCCGCCTTCGCCTAGTGTCAGCTATAACAGTCACCCCCCATTCCCGCGACCCTAGTAGGGTTAAGCGGGTGGCGAGTGAGTGAGTGAGTGAGTGAGTATATGTGTGTGTATGTATAGGTATATTCGGTAGAGCATTATTAAACTACAAGGGAGGGAGTTGATCTTGTCTTCTTCTATGCCTCCAGGCTAGTGACATAAATATAACCTCATTGTCAAAGACTGAAGATTAGAAAAGCGAAAATAATGTAAATAATAATAATAATAATAACAACAAAAACAACAACAGCAATAATAATAAGCAGAAAAGGAAGATACTATCAGAGAGGTGACAAACAGGGCTCTGTGTGTGTGTTTTCATGGGTTACACTCTGTTTCTCATACTGCAGAAGGCAGATACACCACATACATAAAATACTACTGTCTGTCATTTCTCCTAAAAATATGGGAGTTTGAGATTGAGTGATCTGAAATGTCTCAAAATATATTTCCTACAAGGGTTTGAATTTGATATACTCTGTAATCTCTCTCTCTCTCTCTCTCTCTCTCTCTCTCTCTTTCAGAAGGTAGGCTAGTGATATAAATATGACCTCCATGTCAAGGGCTGGATGGAGATTAGAAAACAGGAAGTAACATCAATAATAATGGTCACAATAAAATAAGAATACCAACCATAAGGAGGTAAATAGTACAAGAGAGATAATTAACAGGGCTCTCTGTGCGTGTGTTTGTGTGTGTGTGTGTGAATGCACGTACTACTCTTTCTATACTATAAAAAGGCACAATAGATATTCAGTCACTGATTTGACATTGACATCGTTGTCATTAAATGTTATGTGGTGCATATTTAATTAAGATGGGAGGGGAAATGTTGAGTGCTGCCACTGCCCTCTGAGCTTTTTTTAATTTCACAGAAGGAATCTGACATTGCATTGAATCCCGTAGTAGTGGTACACTGCAGTACAGTGCTAATGTGGAGCATACTCTCTGAAGAAAATGACATAATAGATCCTGGTCATATTTTATTATTTTTTGTTTGTTTGTACCGTTGTGTAGTGGTTAGCACGTCAATCTCACACGGCAAGAAGGTCCTGAGTTCAAGTCCTGGGCTCGGCATAGGTGTTTCTTTGTTTAAGACTAGGCTAACTGGCTGTTTCAAATTATCCCTAGGTGTGAGTGTGAATGGTTTTCTGTGTGTGTTGGCCCTGCGATGGGGTGGTGTGCTGTTCAGGGTGTGTCCTGCCTAGAGTGGGCTGAGTTATGCTCCAGTCTGACCCTAGTAGGATTCCGCAGTCCAGCAAATGAATGAATGTTTAGCTCCCACACATGGATGTAGAACCCCCTTAGGAGCCCAAGAAATGTTAACTACACCAAGAAGCCTCAAGGACCTTTTTTTACCCCAAAAAATGCAGTCTATTACATTTTCGAATTGAATTTGTACTGCCATCAAAAAAACACACAAATAATATGCCATACCATATTGTACTTATTTTTAGAATGTGTGAATCTGTGTGAATGCGTTTGTGTTTTCTTTTTTATATATATATATATATAAAATAGAATACACAAACACAAAAAATATATATATATAAAAAATATATATTTTTACAAAAGAACACACTAACAGGTCAATCAATTGTATTGTCAGCATTGAATGGTTGTCTCTAGAAGCACTTGGAAGCCTGCACAAAACACACACAAATGTAATGACATGATTATTATATTTGAGGTCTGACTGTGCTTACTCCGTGTACATTTTGAGTGTTTGTGTCTGTTTTTGGTGGCATGGTGGTGTAGTGGTTAGCACATCGGCCACACACCAAGAAGGTCCTGGGTTCGGGGTGTACCACGCCTTCGCTCTTTGTCGGCTGAGATGGGCACAGACTCCATGCTAATAGGATTAAGTGGTTCAGCAAATGAATGAATGAATGTGTCTGGTTTTGTCATGCAGGAGCTGCAGTTTGAGAGACTGACCAGAGAGCTGGAAGCTGAGCGGCAGATAGTGGCCACCCAGTTGGAGCGATGCAAACTGGGATCTGAGACTGGAAGCGTAACCAGCATCAGGTGGGTCATGCTAAAGTTATCCAGTACTGCAACTCTAACCTAAATGCATAGCCTTCTGACCTGGCACTGCATCTCTTAGCCTGACCCATATAATCAGTATCTTACAGCAATTAGTCCTATAAAATCGGTGCTAATTAAACATGTTGATTTGGTGATGGAGATGGAGTCTTGGCTGTTTTGACTTGCTGACAATGGAATCTTTGCTTTTTTGTTAATAGTGTAAAACAATGTGTGTGTGCGACTGAAAACACTACCAAGAAGAGCCTCTATTGCAAAAACTAATTAGTAAGTGTTTCCTGGTAATCTCGGTCTCTTCTGCAGTGTCGGCACCGAGTTATATTGTTCGACGTTTCTCAAAAAGATGCTGACGAGATCTGATTCAGCACCTGAACATGATTTAGTTCTTCAGAGGAAACGTTAATCAGTCTCTTGTGATGCAAGTCACTACTTGTATAAAAGTAATCAGCATGATGAATTAAATAGAATAAAGAGCCTTTGTGCTTATTTATAAAAGGCAAATTTGCTTCATGTGTGTGCCAAGTTTCATGTCATAACACTTTATTTATATAAAAGGAGGATCTGAGTCAGGTGTGGACTGTTTCTTCTGAGTTTGGTTGCACTGCTTTCTGTGACAGCTGTGAATTTATTGAATTGTTATTTCCATTCAAGCTCAAGTCCACATTTTAAGAAAGCATGCCTTTGAGCCAAGATTACTGCACAGTCTCAACATTCCATTCATTGTATAATTTACTGTAAATGTGTTCACCAGCTTCCTGTATAGGCTTCAGGCTGACAGTGAACTGTCTTTCGGCTTAGCGAGACATGCAAGATTACTTGACGGACAGCCCTAAACCACAAGCAAGCTGGTGCTATGCAAATATATTTATTCCACAGCCATAGAAAAGGTTTTAAATTCCTATCATCTTTCAGTAGGGATATTGTATTGTATTGTGTTACACTTTCATGTCCTGCTGTCAAAGTCAGCAACATATTTGACCTAAGATGAAATAATAAAATGGAATTTCTTTGCCAGGGAAGATAGCATGAAGTTTAATGCTTCAGGATTCAGATGATTGTTTTTCATTTATAGTGCTTGCATTTTTTAGCTGAAATGTTTTGATGTCTGAATTGGTAAGCAAGTACAACTAGCATAAAAATGAATATTGTGTTAAGTATGATCCTGTTCCCTCATTTTGCCTTTTGTTCTATGAGGATGTGAATTGGGTGGCATGGTGGTATGTTGCTTAGCACATCAGCCTGCCAGCAAGAAGATCCTGGGTTCGACTGAGTGTGTGGAGTTTGCAAGTCCTTCCCGTGCTTGTGTGGGTTTCCTCCAGGTACTCCGGTTTCCTCCTACAGTTCAAAGACATGCACAGTAGGCTAACTGGCTGTTCCAAATTACCCCTAAGTGTGAGTGTAAATGGTTGTGTGGGTGTTGGCCCTGTGATCGTCTGGCAAACTGTTCAGTGTGTACCCCACCTTAGTTGGCTGAGATGGGCACCAGACTCCTTGCAACCTTAGTAAGAATAATAAATAGCAAAGGCAAATGAAGTGAGTGAGAGAGTGAGGGTGCATTGTGTTAAGCCTATTGCATGAGTTTGCTCTGCTTTACTCAGTAGCATATTTTAAGTTCATAACAACAAAGATAGTGGTTGTATGCACATATCCCACCTCTCCCCAAACAAGCTCAATATAGCCACACACCGGAGGGGTGTGTGTATATGTATATGTATATATATATATATATATATATATATGTGTGTGTGTGTGTGTGTGTGTGTGTTTGTGTGTGTGTGTGTGAGACACATTCGGATCCGGCTACATATATGGTAATGTCAATAATTCCATTTCTGCTTTGAAAACCAAAAATTGGCCTCTGTAGATCAGGTATAAGTATATAGTATAAGACTGCAAAGATTGGTGTGATTACGATCAGTAATTTTTGAGGAGTTGGACTTTAGCGCTAACTGTCCACAATAACAAGGTGACAAAGAGTTTGACATGGGATACCTCCAGTGTGAAAATCAGCAGTTTGCAGAACTGGAAAATAAATTATACCAAGTGTGGTGTTGCACTAATGCAAGTACAAAGTTACAGAGTAGAAGTGTAGTGAACTTGCAGCAACCATGCACAAGCATAGTATAAAGCATAGTATAATTTGTGATTTTTTTCCCCCTTCATATAGGTAGCTTCTATACATGCAGTTTTTATGTCCCAATAGACATTGACAGTTCAGTTATAGCTATTTTCCCTTTCATTTACATAGGAGCCTTTTTTGCCTGAAATAACTGCCCAGATGTGTTAGCAAGATGGCTGCCAAGTGGTGAGACTTACTGCTATAAGCATGTTCCTACTACGTCATTTTTGTTTGATGGAGACCTACCTCACATGGCAAATAGTAGCTTGATCATAAAAATATCATAGGGAAGGAGGCACTTTAGGAAAGTCACATTGGCTCTTTTACACCATTGTTCTTGAGTTGAGTATTTTGTCAAATATTTGATTAGTTGAAAATATAAGTTACAATGTTCACTATGGGGATCTGCTGGGGAAACAAAAGAACTATTCATCCATTATCTATATACCGCTTCTTTCAGGGTCATGGGGGAAGCTGGAGCCAATCCCAGCTGACTTCTGGTACAACCTTGAACAAGACTTTTACAGGGCTGACACTGGAATAAACACCTATCCACATTCACATTCATTCCTATGGGCAGTTTAGAGTAGTGTTGTGCATGTGTTTGGACTGTGATAGGAAACAGGAGAACCTGAGGGAAACCCAAACAAGCGAAGCGAGAACTTCACACAGAAAGGCCCTTGGCTGAGATTCAAACCCAAAAACTTCTCATGGTGAGGTGAGAGTGTTAACCCCCGAGTCAGTGTGTGCCCACAACAAACAAGTAATGTTAGTTCTTGACGACTAAGTTCTTATTGGATGCTGTGACTCTCAAAGCTGACACCCCAAAAAACATACAGGCCTTCAGCTTTCTTCAGAATGCTTTCTACTGAGCATCATCCTGCCGTGCAGAGCTGTCTCACTAAACAGTGTCTGCACAGCACAGCAAGGGTGTATTAAGCCAAAGCTGTTAGACCGCTTTGCTGCCAGATAAGTCCAACAGGCTCTTGCGGGCTCACACATACCGACTCTGTGATTGGGAAAACACATCACTCAGGGCAGCGGACCCCGGGGTTGACAGGAACAAGATGACTACAGTATCTAATGAGGTATCTGTACTTTCAGGCTTTTTAATGAATAAAAATGTAAAATATAAATGAGATTTTGGTGCTGGTGAGAGTCTAGACAAGCCTAGTCAGGTGGTGTTTTAAAGGTTCTTCAAGTGATGTCAGAGGTAATTAACATTTTTCCACTGCAGGAAAGTGGATGTGCTTTGTGCTTAAGTTGGTCTATTTATTTAGGGCGCTGTAAAGGTTAAGTTTGCAGTGGCTTTCTGATAATGTTTGTTCTGTCTGCTGCAACATGCACTGAAATGTAAAGCTGAATAGAACTGTTTAAAATTAAAGTGCAATGTTTAAAGAGCTCTAGTCTAAAGTAAATAAATGAACTTGTTTGTTTCATAAGCTGCATTCCTACAATCAACTATGAGCTGTTTTCATATCTTTATGCCTGGACGATGCGTTTAATTTGTTGAAGTGATGAACTGTGAATTTGATGTGCAGATGGCATCGCAGGGTGTCCTTCCAACCTGTCTGGCAGTGGAGGTCAGCTACGTATCACTTCATCAGGATATAAACGTCTCCATGGTTATAATTTTATAACTTTACATTTAGTCTGTATAAACTCATAACTGCGGATCAGATGCATGTACACCGTCATAAATTTGTTTGTTTTTTTTGCACTGGACAACTTCCAGGCTTTTGCTATTGATCGAAGGATGCGACAGGTTCGATGGGCACTGCGTTTGAAGTCCAAAAAGGTGCCAAGAGCAATTAAAGTGTAGAAAATCCTCCCTCGTCTGCTGGCGTACCCCGGGGTGTCTGCATGCTGGATATTAGCCTTATTAAGACTGTCTGCCGCTCTGCCTGACTCATGCTAAGTGCCTAGCGTACAGTAAGAGGGGAGTCGGAGCATATTGATTTGGCAGCTAGTCTTGTGTTGTTTAAGGGCAGATGAAAGCCCGGATCTGCCCGGGCTGAGTGACTTCAACTTAACATGGCTGATTTACAGAAAACAGTCTTCCAGCACCCACTCTACAGGGAAAGACAGAACAATGTAGAGACTAGAACGATTGTCTTTCACAGGGTGTTAAAGACCGAAAAATCTGAGAAGCCTTTCAAAGGGTAAAATTAAAGAAGGGCTTAAGCAGACAAAAATAATCAAATTAGTGACAGTGAGTCCAGATAGCATAATACTAACAGTCTTTGGTGGATGGCACCTGCTCCATCTTACTTTTTTCCATAATGTTTTTTTTTTTTTAATCAATTAATTTGAAATAATAAAACAGTGTTAGCAAGTCTACAAGTTCAGGTCTTCTGTGTCTATCTACAAATACTCAGACATAATGAAAAATAAGCCTTCTAACATTAGACCGCTTTAACAGCTCGTTATCACGTCTGTAACGGAGCCTTCAGTGGCATGTGGGATTTACAGAGCATGAGTCGGCAGTACACACTCGGAGGAGTGGGTTGTGTGGTTGTTTGATAGCTTTACATAGCGAGAGCGTGCCAGCTGGAACATCACTGCAGGGTGATGGCATGTGCCCTGCTTGCCATGTGACAGCCAGCGAGAAAGATTCGGCGGCGTGAGACAGAGCTGCATCAGAGTGCCACGGTTCGAACGATGCCTGAAGAAGCCGTGAGACAAACCCGCATAGACCAACTGTTCCGACCAACTGTTCCTGTCCTGCATATAGGACACTATTACAGGAGTCTGTTTCACACCAAAAAAAACGGCACATCCTTCCACGGACAATGGTGGAAATTTTCCACTCAAACAATTTGATACTGTTTAGTGTTTCATTTATTCATACATTCATTATTTTCAGTAACTGCTTTAGCCTTTCATTTCGACTAAAAGATGATTGACAGTTCCTGAACGGATTTAAATTAAATACCCATAATCATCATCATCATCATCCTCAAAAAAGTTGTTTTGCTCTCAGTTTCCAGGAGGCCTGATTGTTTCCCTTTTCTGTGCTTTAATGACAAGATTTAACAACAAAAAAAATATTTTATATTATATATTTTAAAAATATTTTATACTTGCTCGCTCTCTCAATCACTAGGGTTGTGGGGAAGCTGGAGCCTAATTCAGCCAACACTGGGTAAACCCGGGGTACACCCTGAACATCTTGAATCTTGTCAGAGTATTGCAGTGCAGCACACACACATCATTCACATTCTCATCCACACCAAGGGCCAGTTTGGAACAACCATGTGCATGTCTTTGGAGTGTGGGAGGAAAACATAGTACCCAGAGGAAACCCAAGTAAAAACATGGGAAGAGCATGCAAAGTCCACATCTAGGACTCGAACCCAGGACCTTTTTGCTGTGAAGTGGATGTGCTAACCACTAACGCCTCCATGCCACCATCTGTTTTATACTGAGAGAGAGAGAGAGAGAGAGAGAGAGAGAGAGACAAAAGACACAGATAGTTGTTGAGCTGCACAAGTCAGGCAGTGGTTAAAATGATGAACTACATTAGCAGTTAAAAATATCATTAAGCACAAGCAAAGCCTTGATAAAAGGTTTCAAAAGTAGGATGGAGGGGTGAAGAAAATCTCACACTTTTAAAGTGGCGCAGTTTAGGTGAGATTGTCGAGTTTCAAATTCAACCGACACACTGCCACCATAAAATATAAAAAAAGGCTTTGTGTTTATTTGGGTATAGAATGTGGAGGTGGATCGTTGACGCTTTATGGGTCAGCTAGTGGTCCGGTATCTCTTGTGCAGATGTTTGTCATCATGAATTCCTTTCAAAAAAGGTCAAACCGTTAACATTATTACTGGATGTCCTATGTATGGAATGAGCAGACCACATAGCAGTGCTCCACCAGGGGCCAGACTCTTGTGTTCCTCTGTCTTATTGTCATGATGTACCACCAACATGTCACATAACCTACAGACTCTGTGATATCATCACCAACTGATTAAACTACACTGTAATGATGTCACAGAGACGGGCGGTATGACCCTGGGACACCTCACTCGCAGAGCTTTATGCACGGCTTCTAGTGTGACATTGCATAAAGCACCTCAGTGCTGTTCTTCACCTAATATGAACTGTTAGATAAACAGAAATCAGTACAGCTATACACCTGCTCTTTCGTTCTGTTACACTATACAATTAGCCAGTCATGTGACAACAGCAGAAGCATCAGATGGCGAATCAGAATGGAGAAAACATGAATTCTGTGACTCTTTTTATTTATGCCATAGATGTTGAGTGTTAGAGAAAATGCTGATCTAAGATTCTGCGTATACAGGATGATACAAAAAAACCTCCAGCTCCAATGAGCTGCAACTCTGCAGGTGAAAACACCTTCATGAGAGACATCAGAGAAAACAGCCAGACATGTTCAAGCTGTCAGAAGGCTTCACATAATCACTCTTTACATCCATAGTGAGCAGAAACACACAACACTTTAAATCTTGAGGCATGTCGGCTACAACTACTCCTGCCAGCCAAGAACAGCAATCTGAGACTTTAGTGGGTGCAGGTTCACCCAAATGAGGCTAATGAAATTTGGGCAAAAACATCTGATCGACTGACTAATTCTCTAAAGCCTTCCTTCTTAATACTGGAAATATGTTTCTTTTTTATTTACAAATGCATTGTTGTAATTGTGTGTAACTTCTCCATGACAAATGATTACTTCCGTTCCCACATCTAGCTGTGACAATCAGGTGGGATGTGTTTTGCAGAACACAACATATGTTTGTGGTTTTTTTTGTTATGTAATTACAAAAGCGTGTTTTATAGGCATGAACATATACTATACATATCTATGCATAGTATGTCCATGCCTATAAAACATGCTTTTGTTATTACAATCTTTAATCAATCAATCAAATAAAACCCAAAACCGCGTAATAAATACACAGGAGGGCACCACTGTACTGTGAAAAGTTGAACGAGAGCGATGTAATGTAGGATGCCAAAGTATTGTGCACTACATGTAACAGTATATACACCATGCGTTCATGTACATGAGTAAACATCTGTCTGATGTATGTAATTGTAATGTAGTATTATGTTCAGATGTGTCCAACTTTATTTCATTCAAATGTTAACTAGTTTATATCTGATGTTTTAGTATGATACCTGTATACTGTTAATGTTGCTGCCAAATGCAAACTATCAGACACATTTCAGCAGATTGCAACTGCGTAAATGTAAGTTAAAAAAAAGTACATATAAAAATGTACATATTTTTAGTGTAACAGGAGAGTTTAATAAGATTTCCTTTCGTTAACAGGAGGCTGCAAAAAACCTGAACATCATCACTGCGTGATGATCACTGGTGAAAAAGGCAAACTGATCGACAGTTTGGGCAATTCGCAATTTTAAAATAGTTTTAGCATATACTACACCTTAAGTGTGTAAACATAAGCACACTAGAACAGGATATTTTTTTCACATATTTGTGACCCATCACATCAAATCTGGTATCAATTGCATTTCAGGTTATATGTGTTTTGCATATTGAATTAGAAAATTTTCACCTACATTGTAATATATTGGCTTTAAAAATGCCCAAAAATTGCCTGTGTGAATTGATACCTGATACGATGTGATGGGTCACATTTAAACCATGACAGGCTCGGTCAGGTGAGCTCTGTGCTCTAAGACAAGCTAAGTGATTGCTCAGCTAAAAGCTAACCCTAGCAAGACTCCTCTATTAATTTTAGACTTTTTTCCATAAAATTTGAAATGAAACTATTTGATGGTAAGCATGTATTTTTCTTTATTTTTAAGAGTTAGGCATTTTCTTTTCCTACCAAATGTGACTTTCTCTGCCTGCTCTGGGAAACAAACCACGAGGAAGAAGCCTACATAAGCGGAGGTGTGGCTAGTGGGCAAGACTCCCTTCTAACCTAACCTCTTAAAGTAAAACACAAGAAAAAAAGACTAAAATGAGATTTCTTTGGCTTACTTTTCCATTCTAAAGCATGATAATAATGACGCCACCTGCTCCTAGTGACCATAACAAACTGTGAATGTCAATCGTTTCGATTCAAGCATTATCCACTCAGAATAATGTTTTGTAGACCAATCAGATCGTGCCTTTCCCGTGTAGCTTTTAATGCCTAATATTTTCCAATCAAACAGATTATTAGAGGTCTACAACTTCCACTTCAATTCTATTAATGTCAGTGAGAATGGGATATTTGGGCAGCACCGTGGTGCAGTGGTTAGCACGTCCGCCTCACAGCAAGAAGGTCCTGGGTTCGAGTTCCTGGATTGGGTGTTTTTGTGTGGAGTTTGCAGGTTCTTCCCGAGTTTGTGTGGGTTTCCTCCGGGTACTCCGGTTTCCTCCCACAGTCCAAAAACATGTGCTTTAGGATAATTGGCTGTTCCAATTTGCATGTATGTGTTGCCTTGTGATGGTATGGCGAGCTGTTCAGGGTGTGCCACACCTTTTTCCCAGTTTCGGCTGAGATAGGCTCCAGCCTCCCCGTGATCCTAATAGGAGTAAGCGTAAGTGGGAATGGGAAGAAATTTCATCCTGATTGAGCTTGAATCCGATAATTAACAGATTATTCAGGTCCATGTAAACGTAACTAAGGATTCTTCTTTACTGCTGAAAGGAAGCAGAGCTAAAGAAGGTATTACGTGCTGTGGTCTTTTCTCTGATTGTGAGCCAGGCTCACATCTACAACAGCATATCAT
This sequence comes from Neosilurus mollespiculum, assembly GCA_030014195.1. Classification (NCBI taxonomy): domain Eukaryota; kingdom Metazoa; phylum Chordata; class Actinopteri; order Siluriformes; family Plotosidae; genus Neosilurus; species Neosilurus mollespiculum. The sequence continues at coordinate 303,357 of JAQMYF010000010.1, read as the reverse complement.
GACTAAGCTAACTCTGCTTTATTTACTCTTTAGTTCCTGTTTCACACTCACTTTCTCTCTTCTTTGTTTCCATATTTTTTCCTCTTATGCTTTTTTTTGTATCTCAGACATTACACAACCCTGAATTTATTATACACACCACTGTGCTGTCTGAAGTCTTGACATCTTGCTGTCCATTGTCTTTTTTCTTGAGAATAATACAGTATGTTCACACTGTTGACCCTGCGATTCCCTGTCCAGGAAACCCAAGCCTCATTCTCAGAATCCAAATTATTAAATGGATTAAATGCTCACATTTATCCGTTCTGCTGGCATGCTTTCTGGTAAGCCAGTGTCTGCATTTCTTTCATACAGCAGTAAAAGCTGGGACTTGTGTGTCCTCTTGATCCAGTGCTGGCTGATGGGTGGCCTAGCTATGTTTTTCATGGATGAGCGCTTTTGATCAGCACTCATTAGTACCATTATAAGCATTCCTTTCACATGCTGTATTAGGCACCAGTGACTGCTGTGTGTGGAGCTTCAGGGTGGTTCAGTCAGAAGAGACTTTCCCTCCTGTTGTATTCCTAAGGACCATCATGTTCATGTTGATTATATGGCGGGAACGTGAGTGCGCCATTCTCAAGTACATCCACTAGTCATTCTTGCTGGGTTGTTTTTTTTGGGGGTTTTTTTGTATGTTTTGTTTTGTTTTTTGCATTAGCACTCTGAGGCACTTTCTGCAGCTGGTCAGCTTTTAGACTATGCCTCCCTCTATTCTTGTGTACCTCTTTTTCTTTTAGTGTTAAAAGACCTAGTGACCTCCAACAGTGCTAGGCCTGTCTCTCTGTCTCACTCTCCCTCGTGCTGTTTCTCTCCCTCTCCTTTCCTTTTCACATGCAATAGCATTCTGCTGTGGCCTGTCATACCACAGTCTTTCTTTCAATCTTCATTCTTGGGTTTCTCCTCCCTCTCATCCTTGAGGGCACCCATACACATTCCTTCATTCCGTTTTAAAACATAAAATTAACAGCCAACAAGATCGTTTTGCTAAGATTTACTAATTGAAATGAAATATACAATTAGGTGTAAAAAAAAAAAAAAAAAAAAAAAAAAAGCTGTTTCCCCTAACCCAACTGGCCCAGCAAAATTGTCTCGACCCAAAGTTATTTTTTGGGCATGTGAAAAAAAAAATTAACTAAAATGACCGACCTCTCAGTTTTGTGATCAATTGGATTTTTTGTATGCGCCGAGGCGCCTGCCAGCTTGTTATTTTGTTTACGTGACATTCACCTACAGAGTCAGCGTGAGCGCTTCATATTTATTAGTGACTTGCAGAATCAGCCAATGTGTTTTAGTTTGCCGCCAGGTGCAACACTATATTCTATTGGCTAAGTTTGTTTGGACCAGTGACATGGAGTATAATCTAGACTGTGTGCCCCTCTCTCATGGGTAACTGGCTTCAACCTCCAGTCATGGGGGAAAAAAACCTCGGAGATGCTTGGTTTGGGTTGTGGATTCGTTTTATTTCTGTGTTAAGATAGTTTGTTCTTGTTATGCTGTTGGCTGTGAAAACCATGCAGACGGTCTCAGAGAAATCTCTTTTCACCGGTAAGTGTTTTTTATTCTTTGTAAAACCGTAGTTATGCTGATATTTATGGATAATTGCGTAGCATTCCATGGAACAGGCGCTTATTTCTATAGACTACAGCCGGCTTAAGGAAGCACAGACTGATCTGCACAACACATAGTGTAGGGAGAAGCGAGCCAAGGTCTGCACTGACAAGATTCTACAAGAGCTAGCAGAGCAGAAGAAGCTGTCTAAAGATTTGGTTTATTTTAAAAGATACTACTATGATTGTATAAGTAGAATGTGGTGCTTATCTAAGATTATTTAAGGTGAATGATGTTTTCTTGTATATAAAGCTGTACTTGAGAGTTCTTAAGCAGCTTCTTCACATTTACGAATACAGAATAATTATATTTTTGGACACTTGAGTTCTGACATAAATTTGGGGTATAACACTCGCGAGAAGAAAAAAAAAAGGCAACCTACTGACCCTATTATTTTGAGCCTGTTAGGGGAAAACAGAATTTTTTTAGGACTTTTCTGAAAATATTTTATGTGAGAACATATGTAAGAATGTATACACATATTTAAAATTAACGTTACATTTGTTGAAGTTTTTTTAACAACAGTTTCAAGGCTTAGAGCAGAGACAGACCAGGGGCCTGAAGTTTTCTGATATAAATGACAGATCTAGAAATATATTTTTGTTATTGTACTGTAGGCTAAAATGCTATAAGCAGTATAACCATGTAGAGTTTCAGCAGGCAGCATATTACAAAAGTTAACGTTATATGTTGCATCAATAGCAATAATACAGGATAACTAAGTTAAGCTGAAGTACAAGGCTTCGTATTAGGTTATGACTGTTAGAGGGGCAATTTAAGAATTACTATGTGTAATGTACATAATAAACCACATTCTTGATCGTTTTAAATACATTTGGAACTTGGAGAAGACACATGCTTCAGAGTTATTGAAATGATCACACACCAGTCATGGAAGTTGATACTGTTGTTTTTGAAACTCCCGAGACTCTTCTTTTAGCCAGATTGTCTGCATTCTTTTATGTACAAAACTATTTAAAGGACCAGCAGCATAGACATAAACACAAGATCGGCGCTACTCGGTATAGCACTTGTATTCGGAACGTGCTGAAGTTGCCACCATCTTACCAGACACTATTTCGCTTGTTGGAGCAAGTTCAGACAACAAGAAAAAACCCATCGTATTGGTGATTTTTAGTCCTTGTTAATATGGCAGCCACCAAAGCCACGTCATGCGAGGGTCTTGTCCGGTCTTGTGTTTATGTCTATGATTGGCGGCTACGTCAGCCAGTTTATATCAAAGGTGTTAATATGCTTAATAATTTTAATTAGCGGCGGTTGGATTTTCCAACAAATAAGAGATATTGACGACTGTAAGAGACGGTGCTAAGGATAGGTAAGTAGTGCTTAAGGCTAGGGTAAGGATTAGGGTTAGATAAATAGTGGCTAAGGTTAGGGTTCGGCAACTGGTTGTTAAGGCTAGGGTAAGAATTAGGGTTAGGCAGGTAGTGGCTAAGATTTGGGTACGGGTTAGGGTTAGGCAAGTAGTGGTTAAGGTTAGGGTTAGGGTTAGGGTTGGGCAAGTAGTGGTTAGGGTTAGTCAAGTTTTAGTCAAGTATTGAGTATTGTCCTCTGAAATTATGTAAACAAGACTGTGTGTGTGTGTGTGTGTGTGTGTGTGTGTGTGTGTGTGTGTGTGTGTGTGTGTGTGTGTCTTGAAAGTATGTTTCTTGAAACTATCAACTGAATTTGTTTCTAGTTGGATTATTCCTCTGAATCAGAGTAGTGTGGCACCGACTGGCTTTTGTCTTTATGGAAATGGGGCCATAAACAGGAATGATTAACTGCTGGCCACGTACTGACCCTCAGCATGCTAGTGCACTTGGCTCATCAATAATTACATTATTGATAATGATATTAATTATCTTGATAGAAGAAACTAATTTTTTAGCAGAAGATTCAATGATTCTCATATAATCAGCTGTATTTAGATGTCATATTGATTGATAAGGTAAATGTTTATGGCTCATTTATTTGTGTTGAAAACTATTCAAACCAGACGTTTTGTGGCAATTTTTTTAACTTCTTTTATTGGCCACTAAATTATGTTTTTTTCATTAAGCCCAGTATTTAAGTGTTTAGTGAAATTGCTTGTAGCTCATCTCTCTTCATGCCGACAGTCTGTGGTGGAATTGTTCAGTGCATAATTGCTGATAAATGGCTGAACTTTGGGAAGGAACACACCACAGACTTATTAACATGTGGCGCTTTGTTTTCTACTGCGAATCAGAACCCTTGCACAATTACAGACTGACTGGCATTGTAAATTTACACACTGGAAGAAAATCAATAGAATGATTTAGCATCTGTAGTGTAGCTGAGGGACAATGAGCAAGTATTTAACCTCTCAATGGCTTTGGGGCCTGAGCAGATTTCAGTTTACTCTATGCCCTTATTCCAGACTACTGATCAGCTTCTCAACCTTACATTTTCTCCTCATCCATAATCATGATTTGCTCTTTTGGGGATTTCTACATTCTTCATTGATTGGCAAGTAGTTATGTATAAAAGTTACCCTATTATCTGAGTCATTCATACATAATCAGTTCAGTGGAGCATTGTTTGTGTATTCAAGTTGAAGTTTGTGGGTGATTCTTAATGATGCATGTATAGCATTATATATGTATATGTATATCTATGGTGATTTGCCCCTTTTCTTTTTTAGTTCTTCTGACGAGAAGTTTCGCTGGAACAACCAAGGTATAGTAGACATTTTCTCTGCTACCTTCAAATGAAAAATCAGTGTACTTTATACAACTCTTTATTTATGCCTAATTTTTTTATGTGCCATAATAGAGTTCTACACACCCTCATCAGTTGAAAATTGTGTGTAACTAATCATTTGATACTTATTGAATGCCATGTGTTAGATGAGGAAGTGGTTAGCATACTGCTTGGAACTGAGTGCTGACAGCTGTCACCATCTGTCAGGGTCACATGACAGCCGAACCGTACTCATCAAACCACAATTCAGTCCCTTCTGACTGAATTGATTGGATTATGGTGGAAAACCTTAGCCAAAGACAGCGCCTTTACTTTACTGCCAAACAAGCACCCGGTCGAGATGTGGAGTACGCCAAGCTGTGTGAATTATTTATGAAAGCTAGTGGGTGGTCAACGGCACACTGTTTTTAACTCTCAGCCAGGTACAGTGAAAGGGGTGCATTAATCAGTGAAGTTAATCAGCAAAATAACATGACTGATGGGAGCTAGTGTAGAGAATGTAATTACTGGAACAGGATCCTGTACTGTCTCCTCGTTGCAGGTATGTAATTGCACTCAGACAGTTTTAATAGTTAAAAATTCCAGCAATAAATAATATCCACATATTTCATGTGGTCAAAGCTTAATAATTTGTTAAGCTGACTGGTGTATGATCTAGGATGCATCTTTGCTGCATTTTTGACAAAAATCCAACAGCAAAATTGAGGTGTTGTGCCCTCTAAAATTTTCATTTGCCATGAGGGACACAAATAGAAATGACCCTTGCAGCACGCATATAAGGTTGTGGCCTAACGCACACGTAATGACCACTGAGATCTCGGTGATAAGAGCACCATTGCACGCCCCCTGTTTTTCACCATGAGTTAAAACATAATGTGCGGAATTTGTAATACATGTAATGCCAAGGAACCACCAGGAAAACTTTTCAAAACAACAAACTCAATTACACACTAACATACATACATACATATATATATATATATATACATATATATATACACTGTGTGCACAATTATTAGGCAAGTAATTATTTTGACCATATCATCATTTTATCCACAATTTCCAACTCCAAGCTGTATAAACGTGAATGCTAATTGGATTTAATGCATATCAGGTGATATTTGTGTAACGAGGGAGGGTGTGGCCTAAGGAGATCAACACCCTATATCAAGGTGTGCATAATTATTAGGCAGAT
>JAQMYF010000010.1:248444-263797 GCA_030014195.1 Neosilurus mollespiculum | reverse complement strand
CACACACACACACACACACACACACACACACACACACACACACACACACACATAAGGTGCCTTTTTATATGGTTTTTAACTGATGTCTGTTTGTTGGTGCACATATTGTAAAGTTACTTGAAAGGTCCTACGGTAGAACCTTAAGGCATTATTGAGGTACTGAATTATTCTCAGCAAAGCAGTGACACTGGAATGGTAGGGTGTGTGGCGGCGCTGATGTGTCACAGCTAAAGATATCGGTAAAAGCGCAAGTGGTTAGATTTGAAATCATGACAAATCTGTGTCCTACCTGCCTCCATCCAGCATGCTGTCAGGGTTCCCATGTAAAAACACTCAGAACTAAAAATGACCATTCACTGTACTAATGAAATCTGCTTCATTGTGTGAGAGCGCTTTTTAAACACGAAACCTGATAGTGCATGCCCAAAGCCAACTGTGTGCAAGTGTGTAATGTGTTATCCGCTATGGGGAAAGAAAAAAGAAAGTTTAAATCAATACGTTCTTTTATTAAAAATGTCAAACCCCTTTGTGCTAGCCACCTACCCTTTCTCTTTTTTTCTCTCTCTCTGCCTGTCTCCTGATAGGTACGACCCTGAATTCCTTGTCTGGAATCAAAATCAAGCCGAACAAAGAATGACAAAGTAATGCAGCTTTTATTTTACATTCTTCTTTTCATCTATTTTCATCTATATTACTCTAACCTTTTATATAACAGACAGACTGTTAAAGCACACCACTGCATGTGAAAAAAACGATTTGTAGCTAAGACGTTGCGCTTTTCGGAGTACTTTAATAGCTGCAGTATAGATTTAAATCCCACCAGTGTGTCTTCAGCATTTTGTATGTAGGTCTGTTTCTTTATTCCATCTAATAATTTAGATTAATGTCAGTGGATCAGAAGCAATAGACTGAAGTAGGGTTTTATGGGTGGTGTCTTGGATCACCTGAGGGCTTTGGGTTTTTTTTTTTTTTGCCAAAAAGCATCACATTGCAGTTGTGTCATCTTGTACTTACTCATGTCTTCCATTTCATATTATAGCATGATAATTTTGTAACTTTTTTTTTCTAACTAATTTTACCAATCTGCCCAAACCCTGCAGAAGGATTATAAATAAAAAGTCACCTGGTTGTGGGATGGATTTCATATACTGGAGTTTGTGATGTTGATCCCTTTGCAGGATTCTTTATCGTTTTAAAGATCCACTCTGTAGGATTTCTGTATAGGGTCCAATGCAGTACTCATAAGTATGTTTTCTTTTTTGTAGCAACGATTATTGCGGGCATCTAACACACTATTCAACTCTATAACAGCATTTATGGGGTCAAAAAAGTAGAAGAGGCATAATCCCTTTTAAATTCCTATAAAATATTTGCACTGGCCTTTACTGCTCGTGACTAAATCTCATGTGTAGAAAGCAGTTGCGTTCAGTAGTTCTGAGTGAAGTATCAAAAAAAAACATTCAAAGATAAAGGACTAAGGAAGATACAAAGCGGAATGACATGGTCCAAGAAAACCAAGACTTGGGTTTATGACAGGCGTATGGGTACGTGTAGCATTCCATGTAATGTCCTTAAATCCACTTCCTGATTGAGATGCGGTACACTGAGCTGCTGTGCATGATGGGAAGCATAGAAGGGGTTCTCACGCTGCAAAGAAACAGACAATACATGTACAAATATAGTATTTTATCTTTTTTAACAAAAATTATAACTTTCAGATTTCTGTAAAATATGCAGCTGTATGTTTTGTGGGAAAAACATTTCCTCACTTGTCCATCATTGAATATGGGTCATGGTTCAGAGCTTTGGAAGCTATTCCCTTAGACATAATGGCCACATGGAAGCCCTGCCTAAGCACTTCATTTGCACAACTGCTGTGTGGCCCTGTTCACACATCTACTACATTACACATGGTGTGAGCTTCTCCATCTCTTAAAGAGGGGTCACGAGTGGGTCAGACCTTTATAAAACCTTAGAGTCACTTTTTCTCCTGGATATTGTCACAGCAATTCAGCCTTATATAATGTGCGTTACTCCTGGGAGAGTTCATTATGTTGACATCCATTTGAGTTGGAAGTTTGATTTGGAGGTTCCACAGACAAATATTATTAAAAATATATAGATACATATATCTATCAGTTGTGATATGCAGAAGTCAGTACTGAAATGATTTTTGTTGTATCCTGTAATCTATGCATTTACTGGCCATAGAAATCTGAAGCGCTAGGTTGGTGGTGTAGTAAACTGGCACTGGAGTCACCAAAGAAGAGCAGCCACATGCTCATTAGAGTGCTTGTTTCAACACTGTGCTCACTTCAGTCGCTAAACCACAAGGCACAGTTTCAGCAATTACATGGACTGATAAGCTCTCTCTTGTTTACATGTTAAGTGTATTCAGCGTGTCGCTCAGCATGACAGATCACCCCAAGCTAGTTGTACATTTGTACGACACAAATATTTTGTTTCCGTCAATCCGCCCTCAAGTGCGTAGTAAATTTTCAGTACATGCACTCATGGCTCAGAGTGAAATGACAAACCAGATGTCAGCACTATTTACCGAGAGTGAGAAAAGAGCAAAAATTTACAAATCATTGCCTCAATGATTCAGCTGTCTATGTGCCTTTTATATCCAGGAAAGCATGTCTGAGTGAGAGGATGATTCATCGAAACATTTTTTTTTTGTCTTTTCTTTACTCATCTTGGTGTCTTTTTTAGCATTTTTCCATCATCAAGGCTTCATCACAGCTTTTGCTCTCCCCATGAGTCCTTCCATCCGGGCTGCCTCTGCTATACATAGACAGTGTCCTTTGCAAAAACTCGCTCCATTAGTTCAGTTTCTAATCAGCATATTCAGTCAGGCATCTTCCAGGCATACATAATTTATGATGCTTTTATTTGTCTTTTTTTATTTATTTGTTTTGGGTTTTTTTTCTTTTTCTCATGCAACACAACAGTCAGTGGTCCATGAGAAGCTCAGACGCACCCTGCCAGAGCCCCACGGGAGAGTTTAGGATGACAGGATGCAGTTTGGCAGTGGGTATTGTGGTGTTAATGGTTTGGCCATGGGGCTTTAAGATAGGCTCACCTGACTGAAGCAGGACAAAGGCCTGAAACAAAGAGCCGCCACAAACAGGAGAGTTTGTCTCGGCCAAATGATTATCCAAATGTTGCATTAGTATATGCTGAGGGATTTCAGGCTTCAGGCCTGCCCGACCTACTGTTGCACGGGTCCTCCCTCTCTTCATGCCTCCCTCAATCTCACTCTCTTTCTCTCTGTATTGTGTCTCTTTCTGTATCTAATCGGCCGCTTTAATAAGAAGCTGTGCTTAATTCAAAGTATGCTGATAAGAAGACTTCATTGTAATTTGGTCCTAACTCAGCCAAGGCCAGAATAATTGTCGGCTCAGTCTGGGAGGATGAAAGGATGTGACGCACATCTTCTGGTGCGTAAGCAGTCTGCTAGCCTTATCTTTTGGGAGGTGAGGTAATGGGAGTAGCTTCTACCCTCACACAGAGCACTTACACATCTGACCGCAAGAGAATGAAATCAGTGAGCCTGTAATGAAAAAGTGCCCAGTCCTCTGTAGCATGAAGACGCCATTTCTCGGCCAAAGTGGTCTCTGGCCTCCTAAGAGGAATACCATCAGTGTGGGTTTGTGTTCCCACATGACATTTGATTATTTATGTATGGTTCATCTGTGCTGCCCAGCCAGTCGCAGAGCCTGGACTGGTGCTAGTGGAGCAGTAGCTTTACTTCAGATTTTAATTGGTGAGATAAAGAGTTTATGGTAGAGAGAGGGAGAGAGTACAAGAGAGAAATTGAGAGTAGTCTTGCATAACCTTTCTGCTCATGTTATGTGTGTATCTTTATTTGGCTCCTCTGCTTGAGAATGACTCAGCAGTCTGCTATATAATATAGACAGTGAATACAACTAGAATTTCTCTCTGTCTTGTCTTAAACAAGTCATAGTCTAAATATTTTAACACACACAGTTATTGAAGCACTCTCATTCGTACTGTTGTACTTGGATATCAGGAAGGGTGTGGCCTCGTGCCTTACCTAACCATAGTCGTGCTGATATTCAAGTACATGAGTATGAGTTAAGCAGGGTTGGACCTGGTTAGTACTAAGATGATGGACTGCCTGGGGAAACCAGGTACTGTTCAAGGGGCACAGAGGGAAGGCAAAGGCAGACCACCCTGCTCAGTCAACCATGAGCACCTGGAGCTCAGTGGCAGCTGAGGCCTGGAACAGCTATGGCACTTGAAGAAGAAGGTCACACTGTGAATCAGCAGGTTTTTAACTACTAGTCATTTACTTATCAGAATTTCTAGGGTTCAAACCCAAGCACCGCCAAGCTGCCACTGTTGGGCATTTGCATAAGGCTCTTACCCTTTTCTGCTTCAGTAGCAAATCATGAATCCATTATACAGTAATTAAGTGCATAATCTACAGTCTTAGTCAAATTTCTTTAAAGATTATAACTGATAAAAACAAAGCACTAAGGGGGGACAAAAAGAATGGAATGCAACACACTTTATACTAATATGTCAAAGGGTACATAAGATATTTCTTATTTCCACATTTGACAAAGCTCATATAAATCACCGTAAGAGCCCACAACTGCAATCACTCTGCACTTACTGAATATTAAAAGAAGGAACTTGGCTTGTGTGCCAAACTGCAGCTAAAAAATGTCAGGCGATATAGTCAAAAACCACGCATTACATCTCATCTCTTAACTCCAGGCAATGATATGATGCACTGAACCCTGCATCCCACAACAAATCTGTACATCATTTGTACGCTCCATTGCAATTGAACTTTAAAGAAGGTTGGAAATGATCTTATAGCAAAAGTGTAATGTTTCTAGACAGTTTTACTAATGGCAAATATTTTTGCTTCTTTTTTTAAAAAAATCCAAAAAAATATAAACTTGGACTATACTTAGTGTTTTCACATGCTGAGATTTTTATTCTTTCATTCATTCATTTTCTGAACCGCATATTCCTATTTAGGGTCACGGGGAGGCTGGCGCCCGTCTCAGCCGACTCTGGCAGAGAACACCCTGGACAGCTCGCCAGGCCATCACAAGGAGATTTATTTTTTATTTGTTATTTATTCATTTTGTATTTAGGATGCCAAAGCACATGCAGCTATAGTTGACTATAGAGTGGAATTTTGACCATGTGCTGAGATTTAAATTATGGACATGCAGTGCAAAATGCTGCAAAAATGTTGTATTTTGTAGTTTTTGTTCTGAGAACCCATGCCCATGCTTTTGCCAGTGTTTAGTGTAAAGGCCACTTCTGTCTAAAGGTGGAGCTCTTGGTAGATATCTCTAGTGATAGGTTCCTGAAGCTGATGTTATAAGAGTAGTGCAGCTCTTTTAAGGGCTAAATCAACTTTGGTCCTGGAAGAAATAAATAAGTTTCCCTTGTGTTTTCAGACGACACTCTGAAGAATGAGAAGGGAAGGTTTGCACTGAGTTATCTGTTCACTGCTGTTCATTAGCTGATTTCTGCATGCATTTGTAACACCTGTATTGTTAGTTTAATGATCTGTTTAATTACTTCATGTTCCGTGCTTCCGTTAAAGTTTCGTGTTGTTTTGCTCGGTGAAGGTTTATCTGCCTACCTGAGTTAGATTGTGGGCTTATTACTCTGTGCAAGTCTGAGTGGTGGTATATGAGCCTCAATTTTTTTGTGTTTGCTTTGTTACTAATAATAAATCAGTGCTGATTTCTGCATTATTGGTGACTTGGCAGCCTTTTTGAGTTTCTTGTGGTGGCACAGACACGGGACAACCATCCAAGTCATGTTCCATGCCTATGAATATGCTCAGGAGCTCCTCTATGAAATAACCTTTTCAGTTGATTTTCCCCAGTTTCAAGAGTCATAGTTTCAATTTTCAAGTTTTATTGTCATATACAGGTAACAATGGAACAACACTACCGGCAATGAAATTCTTGATTTCATAGGTAATTCCCACCTGTCAAGGAGCACTTCCTTATCACACAACTCCTACCAAACATTGAAGGTGATGCAAGCACATGCTTTCTTCCTCAAACTGCTGCAAATGCATATTCATTCATTCATTCACTTATTTGCAGAACCACTTTATACTATTAGGGTAGACTAGAGGGGGACTGTCTCCGATGTCTCTGGGCGAAGGTGTGGTACATCCTGAGCAGTTGGCCAGTCCATCGCAGGGCCACACACACACACAGCCGTTTACGCTCATACATAGGTAATACATGATGTGCTTGCTTTTGGACTGTGAGAGGAAATCGGAGAACCCAAAGGGAATCCACACTAGCATGCAACATGCAAACTCCACACAGAAACGCAGTTGCCAAGCCTGGGAATTGAACCCAGGACCTTCTTGCTAACCACTATGCCACATTGCTGCCCCAAATGCATATTCAGAGGAAGCATAACACACTCAGGGATCCCTCTCCCTGTATGCATGAGCTCACAGACACCCATGATTTTTTAGTCTTGTGTGTAAGTAACAGGGAAGAGATCATATTCCCTCCCTCCCTCCCTCACGGGCTCCTGGTCATGAATGGCTGCATGCATCAAACAAAGATCAAACCTGTAAACTCTCCGGTGACAGTGAATGCACCAATTATCATTTAAAAGATATTTTATATATGCATCAAATGACATTTATAATTAATGGTTGGCTTGAAACAATCTTCTTGATCCTTGCATCACTTCTCTCAGTTGGGGTACTGGCTGCTTATCGCAGTGTGTGATCCTGCATACAACAATGCAGGGTCTCAACCCTGATTTACATCTCTCTTTAAACCCAGGAGTGGAGTATATAGAGTGCAGCTTAAGAGAACTTAACCCCATGTGTATTTTTTTGACCTATTCCCAGGTGATCATTTGTCTTTTATGACTGCATTTGAGTGCTCAGAGTTATTTTGTTGGATGACAAGGAAATGGGATGTACTACTCTAGAGCTCTCCCAGGGCTCGTGTTAGCTGTTGGTCTGTTTTAGGGTTTCCCTGCGACCTTTCCTTTCATTCTTTTGCTTTCTGTTGCCCTGTTTCTGTTAGTACTGTCTAGATTGTACCGCACTCTCACTCTGACCTGAGATGTCACAAGTGATAACATAAAAACAGACTTTTTTTCTGTTTATGAGCAGAGCAGTAAGACAGATAGGAAACAAGCAAATGAAAAACCAAGAACGGAAAGACACCCTGTCCTGTTGGTGTACAGCATTCATGTTTCTCTCAGCAGATGTCAGGATAGCATGCTGCCCTTGCCTTTTCAGCTTGCAGTCTGTTCCTGTTAGAGTGGTACAGCATAAACAGCATTCTGTGTGGCATCGTTAGTGCCCTGTGCATAAAGCAGCAGTCAGAAGCTCAGCCACCTCCGGGTTGCTGTGGGAAATGATAAAGCTATGCATTGGAATGAAGCAATCATACAGGATCGAGCAATCCCTGGTGATGGAGGTTGTCATTGCTGGGAAGATGTTATACGGTGAATACATTTCTCTCCAGATCCAGTCAGACAAAAAATAATAGGACGTTCGGCATTTTTCAGTTACTCATGTTTTATTTCTGTCGCTGATTGTGTTACCCAACCCCATTCTACTTCATGTTCACAGCTTAATTGTTTTTATCTTTCATTTTGCTTAAAACCCTTCCCATATCAGTTCGTTTAGCATTTCTTTTTTAAAGAGCTCTGCAGTACACTAAAGAAACAGGCAGGCACAGGCACCTAGCAGCGAGAGGTACCTAGAGACATAGAAGAAAGGAAAAGATTGTTTTGTTGTGGATTCTTTAAAAGAAAAATGTGTTATTACTTTCTGTTTCAGTAACATTTTGTTCTTTTAATATTATTGCTGTGCTTTAATGATGTGGGATTCCTCCACATGGTGTGTGTGTGTGTGTGTGTGTGTGTTCCTGTCCAGAGAGTTCGGCTGGAGAGATCCTGAGCTGCCTGAAGTGATCCAAATGCTACAACACCAGTTCCCATCTGTGCAGTCGAATGCTGCAGCCTACCTGCAGCATCTGTGCTTTGGAGACAATAAGATCAAATCAGAGGTAAGGCTCACACCCACATACACCAGACGGCATGCTATATTTTCCTATTTCTTTCAGAATTTTCTGAACAATAATGCATGACTGTATAACTCTATGGGTTCAATTTAAATATTATTTGATATTGAAACTGCTGCTAGTGTGTCTGCTTGTGGTTAGCAATGCTCTTTGCTTTTCATTTGTTTTTGTTTTTTTTTTTTCAAATTGCCAGTTGATAAGGTGTGTTGGAGCTCCGTTCACATGCCATTTGATCAGGTCACCTTCGATATAGTATGTCATTTTGTAGATATACATTCCTGATTGATGCCCATCTGTTTCTAAGAAGCTTCCCCATTTATCTTTGGGAAGGGACCCGTATTGGAGATATAATTTGGGTGAAGGATCATTCTCAAAACAGCAGTGACACTGATATGGTTGGTGTCTGTCAGCTATAGTAGTCTGTAAAAAATGTAGCGATACACTTCTAGCAGAATGCTGGGAGGATATAAGAACAGTCCCACAGCCCAACAGGCACATATTGAATTAGATAAATAAATGGTCAGGAGAAAAGCATTAGAATAATTTGTTTGTTTTGTTGTGCTGTTTGCTGCAGATACGAAGACAGGGGGGCATCCAGTTACTGGTAGACCTTTTAGATCACAGGATGAGTGATGTACACCGCAGCGCTTGTGGTGCTCTGAGGAATTTGGTGTACGGCAAAGCCAACGACGATAACAAGATCGCACTGAAGAACTGCGGGGGCATCCCAGCCCTGGTGCGCCTCCTTCGCAAAACCACAGATGTGGAGATCAGAGAACTGCTCACAGGTATCTCTCACTGTCTCACATCCCTAAAGGTGTCAGTCTTCCATTTCAAAATGTATTTATGTATTTCATCCCTTGTTGTTCTTATGACTCAGAGGGAGGAAAGCCTGATTTGTTCATTAGCTGTCATTGAATTTTGTTCTTGTTGTAGCTGAACACAGCAACTTTTAGATGCATAGTTAATGCATTAATCTACTTACAATTATGGAAATTACTGACGGATAATGCATGTACTTCACATCACAATGTGTGGGATTTTTTTTCTAGTGTGTGGAGTAGATATGCGTTTTTCTTAAAGCTTTGTTTAAGGTTATAAGCGAAGGCAAGTCCTCAGGAGCCCTTCTTTTAGGACATGAGAGAACATGGGGTTTATTTTTCTATTGTTGACATTTCATAAATGTCAAACACAAAATTTTGGAAATTCTTGCATAACAGAACATCCCTCAAAAGGGTTTAACACAGGCAATAATCAACACGTCCATCAACATAACAATCAAGTTCAGAGCAACAGTCGAAGCACTTAAAATCGATAGTAGCAAAATGCAAAGTTTCATTGAAATCCATGCACTGTGTAACCACTGCCTCCAAAGTATCTTCATGTACAATTTTAACTGATTGATTTTAGCTTTTTACAGACAGTCTGAAGCTTTTCAAGCAATCACTGACTCACTCATTTGCCAAGCCGCTCAATCCTAAACAGGTCATGGGAAGGCTGGAGCCTATCTGTGAAGGCGGGGTACATTCTGAACAGCTTTCCAGACCATCGCACAACCATTTATCAATACACACAACCGTCCACACCTAGGGGCAATTTGGAACAATGGGGGCAGCCTAATGGAGCAGCCGTAGCCTAATGGTTAGAGAATCGGCTTTCCTTCCTCCACATTCATGGCTGAAGTGCCTTTGAGCAATGCATCTAACCCCCAACTGCTCTCCGGGCACCACAATGTGTGTCTGCTCCGAGTGTGTGTTTTCACTGTTTATGTGTGTGCGTCTTCACTGTTTACATTTGTGTGTGCACTTTGGATGGGGTTAAATGCCAGGGCAGCACGGTGGCGTAGTGGTTAGCAAGTCTGCCTCAGGGCAAGAAGGTTCTGGGTTTGATTCCCAGCTCAGGCGTTTCTATGTGGAGTTTGCATGTCCTCCCCGTGCTTGCATGGGTTTCCTCCCACAGTCCAAAAACATGAACAGTAGGCTAATTGGCTGTTCCAGTTCACCCCTGTGTGTGTGTGTGTGTGTGTGTGTGTGTGTGTGTGTGTGTGTGTGTGAATGGTTGTATGTGTTTTGGCCCTAATTAGGTTTAAGTGGCTTTGAAAATGAATGAATGAATGGATAATGTGCCTGTTTGGGACTGTGGGAGGAAACTGGAGTACCCGAAGGAAACCCACATAAGCACAGGTAGAACCTGCAAACTCCACACAGAAACACCCGAGACTGGGACGCGAATCCAGAACCTTCTTGCTGTGAGGCAGATGTGCTAACCACTATGCCACCGTGCTGCCTTTAAGCAATCAGTGCTTTGATATTTTTTAGATAAAGTGAGTTAATGGCTTTTCCAGTTCCTCCCAAAGTACTGGAATGGCGCTGCCTATTTTGTTTTTGCGATACGCTGAAGACATTTGGGTTTGAGTTCAAAAGATGAATAGGAGACAAACCTTCGATAAGAATTTCATCTTTTAATTCCTGATATGTGCATCTAAATGTGTGAAGCAGCGTAGGACATGGTACCTTTGATGGTAGACCACACAATTTTTTGGTGAGCAAAAGTATAGTGTCCATGCCAATTGAAGTAAATATCTCTTATTTAGTTGTGTATCCATAGCTTGAAATAATTGCTTCAAGCTGGTGACTTACTGACTACCAAAATGTTGCATTCTTCTTTTGCGATGCTGGCGGTGGCCCGGTGGTTAACGTGCTGGCTTACTGATCCGTAGGTCAGAGTTCAAGCCCCACTATAACAGAGTTGTCACTGCTGTCATTAGCAGACAGAGTGTTTCTGTAGATGTCTGAATTATTTCTGCTGCCATCATTATGATTTACATCATCAATAAACATTAATGAGGTCATTCAAGAAGCATCCATGCAAGCCCAATCCATAACACTACCTCCACCATGCTTGGCCAGTGAGTTCGATTTTTTGGATCATGAGCAGATCCTTTCATTCCCCAAACTTGAGGCTTTCCATCACTTTGGTTAAAGGTAGTTGATTGCAGAACTTTATGGCTCTTCTCTATATTATTTGTGAATTCCAGTTTGAGAACCTTATTCTTACTGATGATGATTGGTTTGTAACTTGTGATATGTCAGCTATAGATCTGCTTTTGGAGTTTTTTTCAAGTGGCTGATTGTGATGCCTCACCCCTCCTCTGTGGAGGTTGCTAGTGATGTCACTGACGCTTGTATTTTGTGGGGGTTTTTTCACAGCTCTCACAGTGTTTGTCATTAGCTGCTGTTGTTTTCATTGGGCAGTCTGTTCAGTGTCTGGTTGTTAGTGCATGACTGTTTTTTCTTTTTTTTCTTTTTCAGGACATTGGAAATTGTTGCACTGACTCTGCTTAGTACTTATGCAGTAGTGCTGATCAATGTTCCCTTTTTTCTCAGCTTCAGATTTGTTTAATTTGTTTCATACACAGCGATTCTGTGTTAATATTGGTTCATCTCTCAAACCCTGAGTAGACATCCAGGGTTAATCAGTGTTTAAAAATTCAGTTGAACAGGGCACACCTGGGAAACAAGAAACACCTGTCAGTCATCAAGAAAATATTTTCATCACTTGAAATTTGGGTTGCTTCAAATAAAATGCACCATGTTTTGAATTCTGGTCTATTTTCTAATCTTTGAATCTTTTAAACTCAAACCCCTGAGATCTTCAGTGTACAGAATTTTCCTTGCCAATCCAATAGTTTTGGAAGGGACTGTATGTTGTTTGTGCTGTAGTGGTGAGTTGGAGGCCAGTCTATGCTAATGATATGTTTGACTTATGGGTATTTTGGGGCATGGTTACTATGTGCAGGTGTGCTGTGGAACTTGTCCTCGTGTGATGCATTGAAGATGCCTATAATCCAGGACGCTCTGGCTGTGCTCACCAACACCGTGATCATTCCTCACTCTGGCTGGGACTCACCACACCAGGACGAGCGCAAACTGCACCTGCACTCTTCACAAGTGCTCCGCAACGCCACCGGATGCCTCAGGTAGCATGTCGAATATACACACAAACATATACACAGTGGTTTCATATCCTTGTAATTGTAAAACAAATTGAACCATAACTAGGGCTGGTGCAGTATCACTTTAGAACACTGTCCTTGAATCTGGTGCTCTGTAATTTTCTACAGCAGTAATTCCGGCTGTAATTCAAATCACAGGTCTACATTAATTTGCTTACTGGGATACGTTATTGATTCTATAACAACCACTCATTCAGATGTCACATGGGTCTTTTACTGTCTATATGTGAAAATTGATTTATCTCAGAGTATTAAACACTGCTGTATCAACAGAAACAGATCATGATAAACACACTGGACACAGACAAGCAAAAGATTTTTCACATCTCTTGCTTCTCTACAGACTAATATATGCTGAGCACCAACAGGAGATTTATGTAGGTAGCGTGTAATTAGAAATCTTGTTATGCACCATTGTATTACTGCGTAGCCATTGGCTTATCGGCTTAGCCATTGTTGTTTTATTAGATGTTGATTCTGGGTGTGTGTAAGCACTGTGAGAAAAGAGACCCTTTTTGAAGGCTAGTGTTTAAACAATAGTGTGCCTGACTCGGAAAGGACTTTTTACATCCTGTGTATTGAATTCTTTCAATAGTGGCTCTAATTTGCTAATGAGTTTGGTGGTCTTTAGGAAACACTGTGGCTAAATGTAATTGGGAGGTGTTACTATGAGACAAACGATTTTCATTGTTTGCTTGATGTTTGGTTGTGAATATGTGATCAATGCCTTAGTAGATTAGATAAGATCAGATCAGATCAGATCAGTAGTGGGCGGTATCATGATTGCTCCAGTTTACCAGTTGCAAATCTTCCGAAGATATGGATTATGTCCATCCCAGGTATAGAACAGGTATATGACACCTTTACGAAAGAAAGCAATGCCATAAATAGACAGTTTCGTTGTGCACAAAAATGAACACATAGTGCGACATCACTCAGCAACCAAAAATAGCTCATTGTGTCTCTGTGTCTGCCACTTTACACTTGCCTCACTTAGCTCTAAAGTGCTGTAATTGGTGAATGTATAATCAGATTCATGTAATACATGGCAGCACAGTGGTGTAGTGGTTAGTAAACGCCTCAGTCAGTGCGTTTCTGTGTGGTGTTTTTATGTTTTCCGTGTGCTTGTGTGGGTTTCCTCTGGGTACTCCGGTTTCCTCCTACAGTACAAAGACATTCACATTAGGTTAACTGGCTGTTCCAAATTGCTTGAGTGTGACTGTAAAGGGTTGTGTGTGTGTGTTGGCTTTGTGATGGACTGGCAAACTGTTCAGGGTGTACCCCGGCTTCACCCAGTGTCGGCTGAGATAGGTTCCATCCTATCCACGACCCTAGTAGGATTTAAGCAGTTCGGCAAATAAGTGAGAGATGTGTGATCAATGTTATGAAGATTTTTGTTTGCTATTATATGGTATGTTGAAGAGAGAAGCTAATGACTGCGTAGTCCTACTGCATGACTTCTTTGAATTCTATTGGCAATCATTAGCTTAAATAATCACTTTCAGTAAAGCTTAGTGGCAATCATTAAATGTCATGATCTCTGAATCCACAAAATAATTTGCTTGAAATAATTGTTAATCAATATGCACTGCCTGACCAAAATAAAGTCCCACACTCGGTTGGACCGCCTTTAGCCTTGATTACAGCACGTGATCACCATGCCATTGTTTCTTCACTTGGCTCAGCAATATTATGTGGCAATAAAAGGACGTCAGTTGATGACCTTAATGTACTGAATGGCCAGATTATCCCATCAGTGGGCTTTTTCTTCCCTGATGGCACGGATCTAAAATTAGAGCTCAAATAATGAAACAGTGGTTCAGGGAGGGCGGCATGGTGGCATTGTGGTTAGCACGTCCGCCTCACAGCAAGAAGGTCATGGGTTCAAGTCCTGGGCTCAGGCATTCTGTGTGGAGTTTTCATGCCCTCTCCGTGCTTGTGTGGGGTTCCTCTGGGTACTCCAGTTTCCTCCCACAGTCCAAGTTGATACACATTAGGCTAACTGGCTGTTCCAAATTGACCCAAGGTGTAAATGTAAATAGTTGTGTGTGTTGACCTCCAGTGGACTGACGAGCTGTTCAGGATGAACCCTGCCTTTGCCTGGTGCCAGCTAAAATAGGCACCAGCCTCCCCGACTCATTTTTATAACTTCTTAATCCTCTATTAGGGTCACGGGGCGTCTGGAGCCTACCCCAACTGACACTGGGTGAAGGCGGGTTACACCCTGAACAGCTCGCCAGACCATCACAAGGGAACACACACACAGCCATTCACACTCCTACACTCGCACTTATAGTCAATTTGGTACAGCCAATTAGCCTAATGTGCATGTCTTTGGACTGTAGGATGAAACTGGAGTGAAGCCCACACAATCACATGCAAAAACATGCAAACTCCACACCGAAACGCCCCAAGCCCAGAACTTAAATCCAGGACCTTCTGGCTGTGGGGCAGACGTGCAAAACACTACGTCATCGTGCCGCCTGGCCATAAACAGTTTTATAAAAATAGCACATTCCCATAAATATCTTTTTTTGTTTGCAGCAACCTTGAGCAAAATCACCTCAAACATCACTTCAGTAAATTGAATGTTTTGCCCTCTCAGTGTTTGTTTACTCGGCTCTTGGATAGCACTTCCTCTCAGATATTGGAGAGCTGTATTTGTTCACTGTTGCAGCACCTTCATTAATTTGGGTCTGGTTTATGTAAATTAATGTATAGTACATCAGTATAACTGCGTATTACATTTAAATATATGACCAGTGGGTGGGGCTAGATTATATGCAGCTGATTCATTATTTGAGCACGTATCACAGGTATGATGTTGTACGACAGTTTTCACAAAGTAGACGCACATTCCTTTGTATGGCATTCAACACGCACGGATATGCATTTGCTTCTGTGCAGCTTTGATGAATAAGGGCCAGTGTGATTATAGAGCTGGCACTGGGAATCAATTGGTACTCTGTCAGGCATTTTGCTGCTGATATATGTGGGCTGCCCTTGTGTATATGGCCAGAATAGCCTGTCTACAAAGAAAAATGAGATCACAGGCAGTGCGTTTGCCCGCTTCGTCGATTTTGGGGAGGGAGTATATTAGTTTTAGCTATATGAGCCATGACTGCATTTTTGATGTATCATCATCTGTAATGCAGTAGACATATGTACACTTTTATGGTTTTCAGAATCAGAAACAGAATACTTTGTTGATCCCGGAGGAAATTGTGTGCACACAGATGCTCCATACCAAGTAAGAATGAGAT
>JAQMYF010000010.1:208839-248344 GCA_030014195.1 Neosilurus mollespiculum | reverse complement strand
GTATATATACCGTTTATAAACAGATACAGAATGAATCCTGTCAGTGAGTAAAATGTGCAGTATTTACAATATGATAAACAGTAGAATGTAAATTTAGTGCAAAATTCAAATGTATAACAATGGATGTTGTTGTTATATCCTCCTAAGACTCAGACTTTAATGTTGTGTCTTGTCATTTCTCTGCACCATTTTTGTTTCTTACCACCTGATAATTACATAACTTGATCAACATGTTTAAACAGGAAGACATTTGCTAAAATATTAATGCCCAATGGTCCTCATATGAAGATCTTACAGGGATATACACACAGTGTAGTTGGAGGAAAATATGATGTCATCATATGAGGACAATGGGGTCTCAAGAGTATATGAAGGATTTGTACAGTTTAATGGCAACAGGTAGGAATGATTTCCTGTGTCCTTTAGAGGAGCATTTAGGTGGTATCAGTCTCTCGCTGAACGTGCTCCTGTGACTGATCAGCGGGTTGTGAAGACGGTGGGAGGTATTGTTCAGTATTGTCTTTATTTTGGACAACATTCTCCTCTCCGACACTACAGTCAGAGAGTCCAGCTCCATCCACACAATGTTACTGGCCTTGTGGATCAGTTTTGTCAGTCTGTTTGCGTCTGCAACCCTCAGCCTGCTGCCCCAGCATGCAACAGCATAGATTATAGCACTGGCCACAACAGACTCCTAAAACATCCTGATCAGTGTTCGGCAGATGTTAAACAACCTAGCTGCCTCAAAAAATAGAGATGGCTCTGGCCCCTCTTGTAAAGTGTGGTAGTTTTCCTAACCCAGTCCATTTTATTGTCAATATGAATTCCAAGGTATCTGTAATCCTCAACCATTTCCACATTGAGGCCCTGAATGGAAACAAGGGCCGCTGGTGTTTTGGTTCTCCTGAAATCTACAATCAGTTCCTTGGTCTTCGTAGCATTAAGCTGCAGATGATTCTGCTCACACTATGTGACGAAGGAATCCACAGCAGCCCGATATTCCGTCTCATCACCTCCACTGATACATCCAACTACAGCAGAGTCATCAGAAAACTTCTGAAGATGGCAGGTCTCTGTGCAGTAGCTGAAGTCAGTTGTGTAGAGGGTGAAGAGAAAAGGGGAGAGGACGGTCCCTTGTGGTGCTCCGGTGTTGCTGACCACCGTGTCCGACACGCAGTGCTGCAGGCGCACATACTGTGGTCTTCCGGTCAGGTAGTCCACAATCCAGGATACGAGAGAGGCATCCACCTGCATCGCTGTCAGCTTCTCACCCCGGAGGGTCGGCCTGATGGTATTCAATGCGCTGGAAAAGGAAAAAAACATGACCCTCACAGTGCACTAGTTTTTTATGTAGTGTTTCCTCATATATTGATGTTTCTTGTTAGAGCTCGGTTTACAGATCATATCCTTTTAGCATTAACCTTGTGCTTCCCTTTGCTTTTATTAACAATTCAAATGTATCTATGTCCGTAGCACAGACAGCTCCCTCCCACTTAGGTTTCAGATAGCTGGACACTGGCGGAGGAAGTGCAGAGTCATGCTAGAAGTGAGCTGGCTGGACCGAGCTCTCCCCTAAGCCCTGTGTGCTAATTAATCTGTTTCACGGTTGACCGAGACTCTGGGAAACCAATTGAATGTTTAACGGTTGATCACTGCTGCCACAGCACCTGCAGGAATGGTAGAAATTTTCTAGCGCCTAAGGAATAATGATGTAGACTTTGATTTGGCACTTGGTAGGCGGCACATTATTGAGACCTCCAGGACCATACACGCTCGATGTTAGCCAAATCCTCCGATTGAAGTGCTCGTCATTCCTACGACAGATTCCAGCACAGTGTACAGAAGCACTGCATTTAAATCAGGCATTATACTGGTGCGTTCATCATTCATGATTTCTTGTTACTTGTTGGTGTCTTGAAACACTTGCTTACTGTCAGAAGAAAGCACGAACCCTTCGCTGATGCTGAGACGTAGGTGCACAAAACACTGTTCTGTATGCTCGACAGGAATGTGAGCTCAGCAGGAGAGGAGGCACGACGCAGAATGAGAGAGTGCGAGGGGCTGACGGATGCTCTGCTCTACGTCATTCAGACCGCGCTAGGCAACAGCGAGATTGACAGCAAGGTCCGAAGCATTGCTTTTTTTTCATGCACAACATTCTGAGCAACTGTTCTCACCAGGTGCTCTCAGTATGCTCAACTGTTGAAGCAGGTAACATTAGTCTTCCTTCTTATGCAAGCATAAAGTGCAGAAAGTGAGGTTAGATCACAGATTTTAAATTGCATAAGGCTAAACAGTTGATTGAGGACTACTAGAGGCATATACGCATGGATGCACATATATCATAGGAATAATTATAAATCATTCTTTGGGAGACAAAAAGGATACAGATACTTCAGATTCAATGTGTTTGCTCTCGTTCCAGAAGTGTTTAGCACTGAGTGTTTGTGCATTCCTCCCTCACCATTGTATTAGCATTTACAGTGTTAAGAGCAGAGAATGCTAATTGCACGGATTAAGTTAAAGACACTTCCTTATATAACGTCTCTAGTTTTCTATTTTTTTGTTCGCATCTTAAGAGCACTTTCTCCCTCTTTGAGATTTCTGTAAGACGCCAGAAGCAGTCCGAGAATTAGAAAACGCAGACTGTCAGATTTAAATCCCCTGAACAAAGCAAGGCCTCCTCCTTTGCTTTGTCCTGCCTCAATGCTCAGCAGAATAGGATTAGCGCTACGCTGGACTCCATCCAGAGGACCAATCTAACAAGACTGTTAACATTGTTGCAGTAATGCATAGGTTTTGCAAAGAAAGAAGGCTAACAAAAGCTGAACTTTTTCGCTGGGTTCAGTTAATGTAAATTTAATTCTTTTTTAAGCATCATCATCATCATCATCATCATCATCATTGTATATCCAGAAGTAGATCCATTACAAGCTGTGAATTTATATTCCCATCTTTCTCCTGGACTCCTTTCTTCCTTGTGCCATTTTTATAAAAGACCGTAGAGAACTGCGTGTGTATCTTGAGGAACCTGTCCTATCGGCTAGCAGCAGAGACGTCTCAGGGGCAGCAGCTGGGCACAGACGAGCTAGACGGGGTGCTGTGCACTGACGCCAGCGGAAAGGACGCCGAGAGCTCTGGCTGCTGGGGCAAGAAGAAGAAGAAAAAGAAGAGCCATGATCAGGTGGGCCACAGACACAAGCATCGCAGCTGCTAGCGATTAGGACCACTTAGCAGTGCTGCCATTCAGGCTGCCTGCGTCGCCAATCAAACCTCTTCCAGTAGATAATTACTTACTTTAGAGAGCTGATTTCATTTAGATTCTGAAAACAGTAGCAATACTGGGGCTATTGGTCGCACTCTCCCATTGCAACGTGGGCTCAATGGGAAATTCCAAATGTTCCATTATTTCCCAACCTTCTACTTTTTACATTAAAAACTCAAGTGCAAATGAGGTGACCAGCGTACGCGTATCTGAGAAGGTGATGATGGGGCAGCTGTGCTGCAGTACAGCTGGATTGCTCAACTTGTTGCACAATAGATCGGCACCTAACTTGAAATGTTTGCATATATTTTAATCAGCCTTCTGTTTACGACTTTCTTTTAATAACCTTGAAGTTGCTGTACTTCTCTAGAGTACCGCATATAAATTGAGTGTTTAATGAGGTTCACTCTTCCTGTGCTCTCAGTGGGACGGCGTCGGTCCTTTTCCAGACTCCGGTGATCCTCCCAAGGGGCTGCAGATGCTCTGGCACCCATCCATTGTGAAGCCATATCTCACACTGCTGTCAGAATGCTCCAACCCGGACACGCTGGAGGGGGCTGCTGGGGCTCTACAGAATCTGGCAGCAGGAAGCTGGAAGGTAGGCCCCACCCCGAAGCCAGTGAGTAACTCCACCCTCTCAAAATCCACAACCCAACTGGGTCAATTTGCACTCCTACTGACACAGACATAGATCATTGACACAGCTTGAGCCATGCTTTCATTATGTTCTAACGCAAATCCTAGCCCTCCAGACTTCTGGCTCATTTTTATCACGCTGTTTTTCCTGCGTTACGTTCAGCACTAGCTTCTTTACAACAGCCAACCTGTTCAATTAATCAAATTTATACATGAAGTTCAAATTTCACTTATTCACATACACTCACTGGTCATTTTCTTTACACCTGCTCATTCAATTATTCAATCAGCCAATCATGTGGCAGGAGCGCAATACATAAAACCATGGGTGGCACAGTGGTGGAATGGTTAGCACATCCACCTCAAAGTAAGAAGGTTCTGGGTTCGAGTCCCGGGCTCGAGCGTTTCAGTGTCGAGTTTGTATGTTGACCCCGTGCATATGTGGGTTTCCCCCTGGTACTCCTGTTTCCTTCCTCAGTCCAAAGACATGCACATTAGTCTAATTGGCTGTTTCAGATTGGCCCTAGGTGGGGGTGTGAATGTTTGTACATGTGCTGTCCTGCGATGATCTGGCAAACTGTTCAGCGTGTACCCCGCCTTCGCCCAGAGTTGGCTAAGAAAAGTGGTTCAGCAAATGAGTGAGTGAGTGAGTTTGCAGTTCCTCCAAGAAGCCATGCTGTCCTGACCACATTAGTTGACACAAGTTCAACCAGTACCAAGTACATTCTGTGCGACCTTGAAATTTTAACCAATCACTGCAACTTTTTCACAAATTTGGCCAATCATTGTATTTTGCCACAGGTTTCACCACTCATAGCAGTCCTCTGTGCAAACGTTGCGCCACATGTTATCATACATCACCATGTGTCATTTACATGTTTATGCTTTTGAAGACATCAAGATGCAAACACTTCATTTTCTGAGTCACTTTAACTTTTATTAGGGTTGCAGGGAGGCTGGAGCTCATCCCAGCAGACTCTGGGCGAAGGCGTAATACACCCTGAACAGCCCGCCAGACCAACACAGGCAAAACACATGCATCTTTTCACACCGAGGGTTAATTTGGACCAGCCTGTTAGCCTAATTGTGCATATGTGTCTTTGCAATGTGGGAGAAAACTGGGGTACCCAGAGGAAACCCAAACAAGCACAGGGAGAACTCCATATAGAAACGTTCTCGCCGAGCCCCTTCTTGCTGTGAGGCAGAAGTGCAAACCACTAGGCTAGCCAGATGCGGACATGTGAGCAACAATTTTTGCAATTTTCTCACAATCCCATAATTTAATTATTATTTATTTAAAATCTGCTGTAAAATATGCCAGACTTTGGACTGCAACAATCACAAAAAAGCCCACGAAATCCTGGATGGACTGCATTTATATGAAGCTTCAGATCTGCAGATGGAAAAATATCCGGTTGATGAAAAAGAACAGAGATTCATGCTTACAGGAAGGCTAGAGTAACACAAACAACCACTTTTTACAACCATGTTGAGCAAAAAAAGCATCTTAGATCACATCAAACTATATCACATGAGCTATAGCAAGAAACGACCTCGTTCAACCAGGAGGCGACATTCTTCACAGACTCACCAAAACTAAACAGATGAACGTCTGCTTACCATAGCCTCAGATACCTATTTCTGCTATTAAAGCCCTACCACCTCAAGAATTCATGTACTGTGCATGTACTCAAATACCTTTCTGCTCACCATGGTTGTAAAAAAAAGTGTTTTTTTATGTTATTGTCACCTTCTGAAAGCTTGAACCAGCCTGGCAGATGCTGCTTTGCACGTGCATAACTGCCACTCACTCTGTTTTCTTTTTTTTGTTTTGTCACAACATTGTGTGTGAACTCTAGAGACTGTTGTGTGTGAAAATACCAGGAGAACCACAGTTTCTGAAATGCAGAAAAAGTCCATCTGACACCAAAAAGCCATGGCACTGAGATTTCACCCTTTTTCTGATGTGAGGTGTGAACATTAACTGAAGCTCTACATGATTTTCTGCATCACACTGCTGCCATCTGATTGGCTGACTGAATAAATGCATGAAAGTGTAGAGTAGGTGATGCTAATAATGTGACTTATACTGTGTATATACTGTACACAACATGAAGTGCTTGTTTCTCATGGGAGCAGGTAAATATTAAGGTTAAGTATTTTTCATTGGCATTGTCTGAAACAACAACACTGATGTAGCTACTACATAAGAGTTACCTATATAAAATATATTTATAGCATTAGTATCTATCGTATATTATGCCTAACCTGTGACACAAACCATGCTAAGTAATCTAAAGCTGACTTCCATGTGATGTGCTACCTTGTAAAAAGCTTTTTTCCTCCACTGTGTGTTGTGCAGTGGTCTGTGTATATCCGGGCAGCTGTGAGAAAAGAGAAGGGCCTTCCTATCCTAGTGGAGCTGCTGAGAATCGATAACGACCGCGTGGTGTGTGCTGTGGCCACGGCACTCAGGAACATGGCTTTAGATGTGAGGAACAAAGAGCTCATTGGTACGTTGGGGGATAGGAGTGCTGAGTGCTTTTGCGCTAACATATTGTAGTTGATTGTTACAAGACTGAATTGTACAAGGTATAATGTCGGTTCTTTGTATAACATAGATATTCATTGTATTCTCTAATTACTTTTACTCTGGGAATTGTTATATCAGCGAGTGTGCTCTGTGTGTGAGTGTGTGTGTGTGTGTGTGTGTGTGTGTGTGTGCCCGCATAGTAAGTAATCTCAGTTATTTAATAAATCCAGCAAGCAGTCGTGGTTATTTAATAAATGTATGCTGGCATGAGAGCTGTCATGTTATTGTTAGAAATATTTCAGCAACAGACAATTATCGATCTTTGCAACGGTTTGAGTGCCGAGGTTTGCCTTGGAGTCTCCATGGTAACCAGTCAGTCTGGTCTCAGTCTAAGGCAAAGGCATGTGTGCCATGTGAGAAATAAAGCGCAAGAATTCTGAGAAACCTTTTGATAGCATGCTGGAGTGAAGAAATTTCGACTTCACTTGAAATATTCATTGTTCTGCATTACTTAGGGCTCATAAATATTGTATCATATATAACTGTGGATGAATATAGGAAGCCAGTTGCTGAGTTCCAACATTTAATATTCGGTAACCGAATGACTGGTGGTTGTATGTCTGCAGTGTGAATTGACCTGTGAGCCCTGCAATGGAAAGGTCAAATTATTCAGGCCTGAAATTTTTAGAAAAGTCTCTCAGTACAACACAGATTGTACACTCCCACCCACTCGACCAGTCCCTGTCCCATCTGGCTGTAAATCAAAGCTCTCTCTCTCTCTCTCTCTCTCTCTCCCTCCCGCTTGCTGTGGTCACTCTGCTCCCCCAAAGGCAAGTACGCCATGAGAGACCTGGTCCACCGCCTGCCAGGAGGCAACAATAACAGCAGTGGCGGTGGTGTGGGAAAGAGCATGTCCGACGACACCATCACAGCCATCTGCTGCGCTCTTCACGAGGTCATTACTAAGAACATGGAAAACGCCAAGGCCTTACGTGACGCTGGAGGCATCGAGAAGCTTATTGGCATCGCACGCAGCAAAGGAGATAAGTATGTAGCAGACCTGGTTCTGAGAACCTTCTTCAGCTTATAGAGACACTTACAGGCTTCTAGAAGCCCAGAAACTTAGCAAAGCAGTTCTTCCAGTTATTATAATACAGATCTATATAAAATACTTGAGCAGGTTATTTGCTATGAGTGTCTCTTAAAAGGGCTTTTAAATAAAATATTACTTCAAAGCTTTCTATGGAAAATGTCTTGTCTTTATCTGTAACTTGCCCACAGTGCTTTTCTCATTGCAAGGTGCTCTCTTATCTCCAGCTAAAATCGTAATGGAGAAGCGCCTAGTAATTCGTTCCCCTCTGGCAGCGATGTTAACATGCGAGACCAATGAGTGTGTGCAATTCCATCATTTGCTTAAGAATTCCAATAGATTTTTTCATGGGAACGAAAATTACTTTTTACTGGCCGTGGGCACAAGTCCAACTAAAGACAGGATTGAAGTCATTTTTCATTCATCTCTGTCAATTTTGCACTGAACTGTGGGTGTTTCCATCAAGTGTATTCTCAACGGCCTATCAGACTAAAACGACAGGTCTTTCTGGCAGGCTTTTAAAACTTTTGCATTAAGTAATTAAAGCTAACATGAGCTCAGGTTTTTTTTGTAACTAATGAAGTCCTCTGCTTTACTGTACTGGCTCCCTTCCATAGATACATACATAACATTCTTTTTTTAACTCACTGACTATTATGCTGATAAATTGCTGGAATTTTTTTCATTTTATAGGTGCATTGAATCGCGCTCTCTGTGTCTGTCTATCTTTCTCTTTCTCTCTCTCTCTGGCTCTGAGTCCCTCATGGTCTCCAAGGGAATCTTATTGGTATAATTTAGATTTGCAGACTTTACAGGTTTTAAGCATTTGTACTTGAAT
Source organism: Neosilurus mollespiculum (assembly GCA_030014195.1). Lineage (NCBI taxonomy): Eukaryota > Metazoa > Chordata > Actinopteri > Siluriformes > Plotosidae > Neosilurus > Neosilurus mollespiculum. The sequence continues at coordinate 239,982 of JAQMYF010000010.1, read as the reverse complement.
GTTCCCCTATAGACACTCACCTAAAGTGGTAAAAGCAGCATCGCAAGTTCTAAATAGCATGTGGCAGTATCGGGATCTGCGCAGCCTGTACAAAAAGGTAGTCAATTCATATACATTCATCCTACACTACATTATTCAACCTTTATATTTATAGCATTAACAAAGTACCTTGTAGTTGGCAAAAAAAAAACAATTTTAGATTAGAAGATTACATTAGAAATTTTTCTTTGTCCACTTGTGTGGAAATTCTTCTTTGTCTTCATGTACGCACACTTAGAAACTCGTAAAGGTTTATAGAAGATTGAAGCTCTGGGTGATCTGGCAAAGCAGCACCCGAGACCTATCCTATAAAATCTGTTATAAAAGTACAAGTACAGCAGTAAAAACAGTGCATGTGCCTGTTTTCTGTTTCATCATATTACATTTAACATTTATTCACAGAGTAGTGGTTAGCACGTTCGCCGCTCAGCAAGAAAGCCTTGGGTTTGATTCTCGGGCTCAGCGAGGGCATTCTGGCGGCATGGTTCGTAGTGGTTAGCATGTTTGCCTCAAAGCAAGAAGGTCCTGGGCTTAGTAACATGAACCCCGCCTTTGCCAAGAGTCTGCTGAGATAGGCTCCAACCTTACTGTGACCATAGAAGGATTAAGCGGTTTGGAAAATGAATGAATGAATTATTCTGAGAAGGCAAGGTGGACGTTGCTGTGTAGTCCCTGAGATAGAACGTCAAAAAGTACAAAAGAGCTGTGGGACAGCATCTACTCAGATGTCTTTAAAAGTTTTAGCCTATAGTACACAGAAACATAAAGAAAATCAAACTGAAACTTTTTTTTTCATTTATTTTTACATATTTTAACCTCTGAAGCAATGTAATGTGTAGCTTAAAGCACTACACAGAAATGTAAGTTAACCATTGACTCATTTCTCACTCCTTTGCTGAGAACTGCTTAATCTTACTAGCGTTGCGAGGAGGCTGGAGTCCATCTCAGCCAACACCAGGTCAGGGGTACACCCTGAACAGCTTGCCAGACCATCAGAGGGCAACACACACAACCTTTCAGACTCACAACTATGGGCAATTTGGCACAGGCAGTTAGCCAAATGTGTATGTCTTTGGACTGTGGGAAGAAACTGGAGTACCCGGAGGAAACCCACACAGCACAGGAAGAACGTGCAAACTGCATACAGAAACAAACACTCCATACAGAAAGTTAACAGCGCATTGTAAAAGTGTTTTAGTGTATTCTACATGGAAACAAGCAAAACAAACTAAAATGAGATTTTTTATTTTTTTCTATTTCAAAGTGTAATAATAACAATGCTGCCTTCTCCAAGTAACCGTGTCAGACTGTGAGTGTCTGTTATTTGTATTCAAGCATTATCCTTTCAGAAGGAGGATTTTAATCCCAAATATCAATACCCATTAGATTGTGGTATTCCAGTTTTATATTTTCTTTAGACACATACAGTAGGTTTGCTTTATACATCTTTCCCCATAAAAAAGGACGAGGCATTGCTACATAAGATAGTGCTGTAAGTTTAAACATTTACTCATATAGCAGCTGGAGGACATTTCCATTAATTGTTTTATTCTGTCTGAGGCTTTGATTGCAAGTACAAAAACAGACATTCCATTGTGCCCAGGAGAATTTGTATAAGGAACAGTGGACAATAGGTTTAAAGTCTAAAAATAAATGCATTGTAAGGCTTTTCCTGATTGGTAGAATGACCACTTTATAGGATGATGAAGAGGACTGCTACTCTATCTGACTAGGGCTCCACACAAAATCGAGGGAAAATTGGTTTACAAAGTATTTGCAAAGAGCCATTCCAATGTTTCGAGGTAGTTAATAGAAACTCACTAGCTGCCACATTGATGCATTTGCCTTCTTTTCAGGATGGTTATTCTCAGTACCACTTCGTGGGCTCGTCCTCTACAATAGAGCGAGACAGACAGAGACCTTATTCTTCCTCACGCACTCCATCTATCTCTCCTGTGCGGACCTCGCCCAATAACCGTTCAGGTGAGTGGACTTCTATGGCACTCGATTCAGAGTACCACCATAAATCCTTTATTTTGGGAATACCAGACCCTGTATTATTCAGCAATTAATATAAATAAATAAAGCTGCATGTTAAGGTAAGGTATACAGAAGAGAACTCATGCTATCCAGTACTGTATTTAGAACGTAGGGTTAGTCATCTTTCCCACACAGTCATCATTCATTTTTGGTAGAAGATGCCTTGCAGGAAAAATTACTAATGAAAATGTGTAAATAGACAAGTTTTTCCCCAAGTGACCATAAATTATTTTTACATTTTTTATAGCAGATGTAAACTAGAAGACATTCTCAAAGCAACATTGATTTATGCATCCTAGGCAAATGTTAGAACGGTCATCATTCACCTAGAAATTTATTTAGACTTCCATATTTTTTCCACTAGGCCCATTTTACTGACAAATATAAATGGAGCCGGTAACACTGGGAGAGTTATAGTTAATAAGAACATTGTTATACCTTTGGTATATACTCAGATAAATCCAGCTGTAAATGTTATGTGTATTTAAATGTTTTTTTTCTTGAAACCTCATTTCTCAAAAATTTATTTTCTTTACTGCCTTCTGTCAGAACTAAATTACTGTACAAACAAAAACCTGAGGCAGAGCGTAAATATGTAGAGAGCCTATAGACCACTTCGGCTCTAATGTTATTATTCTGTGTTTTTTCACAGTATGTTCAGAACTAGCTACAGCAATCTTCAAAAATAATAACCAAATAGTGTTGTATTTCATCTCAGCAGGTCTGGGATAGCATATAAGCAGTCAGTCTTGTAGCTCATACAGTTTTCTGTGTTGAAGCAGTTTCCATATTTTTAAAAACTTGATATTCAAGAGAGTAAACAGAGTGTGAGAGTAAAGCTTGTCCAATTATCTGCCATGGACCCCCGGTCACGGTTGGCTGCGGCATCAACCTGGATTCAAACTGGTGATCTCAGGTTGATAGTCATGCACCTTGTCGATGTACTATTCGGGAGTCCACTTACTGTTTTTTCAATGGTATTTGAAACCTTATTTTTGCTCGGGAAGAAAAAACACTGACTAAACAAGAACATTTTCTGCGAAGTGAAAGTAAACTCAGGCCCAACGCCCGCAGCATGCCTAATATATATTTTCCCCGCCATTTTCTTCATTTATTGGGTTGCCTGTGTCATGACAATGAAATCGAGCTCATGGCTTTACGACATTTGCATAGGTATGAAGCTCCGGAGCTCAGATATAAGTCAAATCGTCCCTTATGTCATATCATAAGGACAATTAAAACATATTTGTAGGAAAATCAATCACAATTTTTTTATCTTCATAGATTCTGTATACTCCAGGCAGGCTTTTGTCTATTTAAGTTTTTTAGCTTCCGCCCATCGGAAGCTATAGGAATGGGTTCCGTCCGTCCATCTGTCCGTCACACTTTAGTTTCTGGACATTTACTTGCCATGTGCTGAAGCTGGGGCTTTCAAACTTAGTATTCTCACTCACTACTGAGTGCTAGGCTGAGTTTGTGGAGTGACCTTGACCTACTTTTCAAGGTCAGAGGCAAAACTGTTTATTAGGTTTCCGAATATTGAAACAAACTTGTTATGCTTGTGCTATATTGACATATTATTAAAAGGTCCTTTTGGTGGGAGCGTCTGGACCCCTGTGATATATTTTTACTCTTGGCTACAGCGCTACATGAGATACCCGAAAACAGCTCAGCTAAAAAAGCAATCAGATCAAATGTGAATAAAATACAATTCATCAAAAGTGAAGGGCACAGAATATGAAAGATGCACCCTTGCTTCTATTAGAGAATACTGTCACTTTATTAAAAAAACAAAATATAGAAACTACATAATATTGCATTATTTGGACTGGCTGGGATTTCCCCACTTTTTAGGGGGGGAAAAATTGCCATTCTTTCAAACAAATATAGGGTTTTTGTGGTCAAATTCTGATTTCTCTGGGATTTTTTTTGTTAGCACTGTTGGAATGTCTAGTTTGAAGTCAGAGAAGGTGTCAGGACAGAACAGATGTCTGTACCACATTCTGTTGTAGCGCTTTCTAGTCCTGGGATCTGTTCAAGGGTTTGTACTTCTGTCCTTCACAGAACTGCTGCGAAGATTTCTTCTCTGAACAAAACCTTAGTGAATTATCTGCTACTGCAGCTTTATATCAGCACCAGGTGGCTGAGCACCACCACCCTTTACACCACCTTGCATAGTACAATTGGGTCTTATATGCCTATGGCAAGCTATCAGAGTGTCTAAGGAATAATACACTTTCCATTAAAACAAAGTGCAATAGGCACACTTTTCTTTTAATTGCTTTCTCTTTTAATAGCCTCAATAAGCTAATCAAGACATTTATCGGGTTCCCTTCATTTCTCAAAGAGCGAATAAGAGCTCACTGTGAAATCTCTTCTGTTACATATGCTTTAGTAATGAAGAGGTCACTCGAGGTCACCAGTACCCTATACACCACTGTTGAACCAAGAATTACGGATGTTAGATGATGAATCATCGCAACAAGGTCACAACGGGATAAAACCTACCATCTTGTGTTACTACTTTGTGGAAATGATCTGAGCATTTGTTATTTTTATGTGGATTACAGACGTATCCTCCTACATCCCCACCCCCTTGAGAACTGCAGTTAATTTAAATCAAACTAAAATCCAACAAAATCCTGACCTTAAACAACACTTGAACACATGATATGACGTCATGGAGATTGTATTTAGTTCATGTTAATTTAGACGATCATTATATTCTATATGGCCAGTACCGGTGGTGTAGTGGCTGGGGCTGGGCTCATGATCAAGAGATTGTGAGTTTGAATTCTTAACCTTGTGCTTCTGTCCACCCAGTATAAATGAGTACCAGTAAAAATACTGGAAAGGTAACCCACAATGGACTCATCCAAGAGAAGTTGTTCTAATAGTTGCCTCACGCTACCAAAACCAGGATAAATTCCAGGCCGATGAGCCAGTAGGCTCAGGTGTAAAGAATAAATAAATAAATAAAAAAGACTCAGACAATTACACCCATATGTGGTTCTTCCCCAAACTCAAGAACCTTTATTCATTTGCCAAACCACTTAATCCTACTAGGGTGGCAGGGAGGCTGGAGCCTATCTCAGCTGACTCTAGATGAAGGCAGGGTACACCCTGAACAGCTCGCCAGTGCATTGCAGGGCCAACACACAGGGCCATTCTTTCACACTCACATCTTAGGGCAATTTGGAACAGCCAATTAGCCTAATGTGCATGTCTTTTGGACCATGGGAAGAAAGCGGAGTACCTGGAGGAAACCCACGCAAGCACCGGGAGGACATGCAAACTCCACACATAAACACCCGAGCCAAGTCTTCTTGCTGTGAAGTTGTTGGAGAAAACTGGAAACACATTAAATGGAACAAAGAGACTCAAATACGATTCAGCATGACAATGCCCCTGAGCACAAAGCAAGCTCCATAAGATATGGTCTATCAAGTTTGAAATGAAAGGACTTCATTCCCACTGAAACACCTTTGGGATGAAGTGGAATACAGATTGCACTCTGGGCCTCCTCACCTGAAATCAGTGCCAGATTTCACTAATGCTGTGGCTGAATAAGCACAAATCCCCGCAACCATGTTCCAAACTCTAATGGAAAGCCTTTTGTGCATCTGGAGGATTAATAGGGACATTCATATCCCTGTCCATCTGGATTCCAAGTCACACTGTAAAATGTTTAGTGATTTCATTCACAGTAATGTTAAACACACTGACAAGCTCTGTCTCTCTTTAGATCTTTCCAACTTTAGGATTCTTGTCATGAGCTGTATCTCAAAATTAAAATCTGTCTCTTCAAACTGATATTTTTATTTAGTATTACTATATACTACAAGGGAATAGTGTGATCTGATTGGTCTCAGCTGAAGATCATGAGATTGGTCTTGGGATGAAAAAAACATTATTCAGAGTCTATAACGCTTGAATCAAAACAGCCGCTCAGTTTGTGTAGGTCATTTAGAGCAGGCGGCATCATCATCATCATCACACTGTGAAATGGAAAAATAAACCTTAAAAATGTTGTTTTAGATTAAATTTTTTTAGATCGATTTGTTTCTCCTACTGTAAACTAAAACAGCTTTACAGAGAGCAGCTTACTTTCGATTCATTATTTAATTTTGAGCAGTGGTGGTGGGGTGGTAGGGTGCTGGATAACTGACCCCAAGGTCGGTGGTTCAAGCCCCACTATCAACAGGTTCTTACTGCTGTCCCCCCAGTGCATCTAACTGGGTTATCAAATGCCGGCCATGTGTCTCACTGTCTATGGTGGGAAGCATGTAAAAGGATCATTGCTGATTTTCGTCAAGAGTAGGCTGCATAGCCGTCAGCGTATTTCTGCCCTGCGATGGCCTGGCAAGCTGTCCAGGGTGTACTCTGCCCTCGCCCAGAGTCGGCTGAGATGGACGCCAGCCTCCCCGCGACCCTAATTAGGATTAAGCGGTTCACAAAATGAATGACTGAATAAATGTTTAGCGATACAGCCACTAGAGGGCAGTTCAGAGGAAACGAGGCACAAACATGGTGACGAAAGAGGAGATGGTAATAATAAGCAATTATTGAATGAGGCGAAATATGATATCGCCCAAGAGGCATCCAAGAGCTGAATAATTCTCCATATCAAATAAAACCCGAATAATTTTATAATTCATTAAAAATATTTCCAAGTCCGAAGGAAAGCTTACTGCAGCTGGTGTGAGTCAGCCTGCTTTGTGATCTAGCGAAGAGTGCTGCTTTCTAATCCAGCTAACGCCTTTTCCGATTCAATCTAAACAAATTCCACAGAATGGTGGAACAAAATACGGAACTAAAGTATTTGACGGTGATGACATATTTTTTTATTTTCAAAATTAAACCTTTTTGGTTTTTTTTTTGTTGTTTTTTTTAGCAACAAACGCAAATTTATGGGGTTGTTGCAAGGAGCACATCTTTAGTCTTGAGGACCATTTTCTCACTAGCTTTCTCTGGGAAGATGGGCAGAGAAGAAACATTTCAAATAAGATAGATAGGCTCAACTCTATTGACAGCACTGTTGGGTGGTGGAACTTTGCAAGACCGTCTGGGTCACTACTACTCATGCTCAGATATGGCTTACAACAGCATAAAAAGTGGGAAAGTAAAATGACGTTTTGACAGCTCAGAGCCGCAGTGCACCACTATAGATTGTACTCAGTAGCTTATCAAGATGGCAGCCGTGACCCCCGGGCATAACCTATCTATCTTATATGATATCTTTGAGGAGGAACATCGAAGTTTGCCAATTGTGCGATAACCATTCAGCTTGTGTGTGAGGCTTTTAAATACTTTATAGCATATAGACGAAGTATTCTTCTGCTCCGCTTGCTCATGGACTTGTTGTGCAGACCACCTTTTTTCCTTCTCTACCATCCAACTCATGTGCAGTCGTGTGCTTCCAGGTGCTCTATATCAAATGGTTCTCTTTTTGTTTGTGCAAAGTAACAAACTGAATGCAGAGTATGGATCGAAAGCTCTGTGCATATCTGTTGTTAACATTAAGCTTAATGAGCCTTTAGAGGTTTTTAAAACTCATACCTTATATATAATAGGAAAATCAGTACTCTGTGTAATAACTGTGTAAAATAGCATCATTTATAGTATAATAGTACCAGAAATATGCCATATGTATAGCAACAACCTGATAAAACCTGTGCTAAAAGTAACTTTAATCCAGCCTTTTCTAGGATTTGTTTCTGGACTCGATGTCATGCCGTATCTCTGTACCTAGTAATGGTAGAAATTAGAATGTCTTTTCCCAAAAGATTTGTTATTTTCATGTGTATTTTGTTATGTGCTGATATATATTTTTGGGCAGCACCATTACATGGTGGTTAGCACTTCTGCTTCACTGTGTGTTGGCCCTGCGATGGATTGGCGAGCTGTTCAAGGTGTTCCCCTGATGAAAGGAGTTGAATAGTAGGAGTAACCCGTCTGGTTTCATCATGAATGAATGAATGAATGACGTATGTCTTTTTTTTTGTTTGTTTATTTTAAGCGAGTGCCCCGACCTCTCCACGAGAAATGATGAATCTGAAGGAGCGGAAGACAGACTACGAGTTGACCGGAACTAATCCCGGTTACCATGGCAGCAAGGGCGAACACACCTCCAGGAAGGACACCATGGCAGGTACGGCTTGGGCAACACAGACCTGTCCTTTCTGTCTATGCTCACAGTAAAATATTCAACTTTTATCCTTCCTGTAAAACAGTGGGCAGGTGCAGAGACTTTGTTCCTGCTGCTTTCATCAGATGATGATATGCACATTCATCTGAACCACTTTGTGCGGCTGTCCTTGCTGTGTGTTCATTACCTGAACGCATGCAGGTGCTTGTTTATCCAGAGTGTTTACCTGAATATAGACACAATGAGTGCAGCTCCTTCACAGGCACATTACTTCCAGTCAGTACAGACACTCAATGCATTCATGAACCTGTTCTCATATGTGTGCAGCACAAATCTCCAGTGGAACTGCCACACTGTTCCGGGGTGCTTACATGTCGCCCAGTGACGACCTCAAACATAACCAGGTAAGCAGTTTTTAGCAGCTGGAAATACACTTCACCACCTCACGACTCAAGGTTTCAATGTGCAAAATGGTCTGAATCTAACTGTGTGGAAGTGCTGTCTAGTAAGAGACATATAATTAACAATTATTTAATATGTTTAACTCACCTACACTGAGGCAAATAATTGTTTTTGTATATACAGTGGGTGTAGAAAATAATGACCCCTTTAAAATATTTACTTTTTTTTGCTTTGCAGCTTGAAATAAAGTTTAGTCCAGCTGTATTTACTGAATTAAAACAGGAGCTAATATTGCATGGTGTGTGTGTGTGTGTGTGTGTGTGTGAGTGTGTGTAATACCATAATGCATTTTTTTGTACAGCCTCATTGTTGTGAAATTGATAAATCAGGTCTGGTACAACTGGTTGCCATCACACATCACATAATTTTTTGAATGGTGTCCACCTGTCTGCAGTGCAAATGTCAATATCTAATTATGAAAACACCTATTCCTGAAAGGTCGCACATTATTAGAGAACATAACAAACATTATAAACACCAAGGACCTGTACAAAGTTAGGAAAAAATGTCAACCAAAAAAAAAAGAAAAGAAACAAGCCCTGTTCATCACCCTGATAACACTAGCATTGAGGTGAAGCAAGGTGGAGGTCGTACCTTATCGGGGGGATGCTTATCATTACAAATATAAAACTGCATTTACTATTTGCTGTAGAGATTTTTAATATATGTAGGTGTCATAATCGTGCCAAGCCCTGAGACTCGGAGAATAAAGTAAATGACAAATTCTCAAGTTATTTATTTTTGTCCTGCTGCTATCAGGTATCCGCTCAAGGTAATGCATCAGAGGCCTACCCTCCCTTCCAGACTCCTCCAGGAGCTAATTTCGAAGAGAATTATTATGAAGACCAAGCGCACCAGCGCCCCCCGGCCCCTGCAGACGGCACCCTGCACCTCGGCCTCAAGTCCACTGGCAACTACGTCGACTTCTACTCAGCCTCTCGGCCTTACAGCGAACTCAACTATGAGACGAGTCACTATCCCGCCTCACCAGACTCCTGGGTGTAGAGGCAGTGGGCAGGGCTGAGGTTCGAGGTTAAAACACGCAGACAGAAACCAGCCCGCATGTGCATGAACACTACCGGACACACTCACACACCAACACACACCTTGAGTTTGAATGGAAGCTGTTGATTCACAGCGGTGACTGGAGACACTCTCACAGAGCAAAAGAAACTGATGACGTTCAAGAGAAAGAATACGGAACATGTTTGTTAAGAAGAAGATCTGAGGTGCAAGGATGGTCCACATATTCGAGAAGCAGTGCAGGAGAACTATAACTGTGATACGGAGGAGATGGGGACATGAAGCACAAGAACATGTCATACGTCAACACAAGCTGAGGAAATAGATCTGACACATTTTTAGGACATCTCTTTGCGTTTGACCTGCTTTTTATGGAGTGCTTTCTTCACAAGGAGATTTTTATCTTTTTGGTTCATTATCTTTATTTTGTAACTCCTCTTTTTAACTTCTTAATTCTAGTGTAAAGTATTTGTTGTATACTTCAGATGTAGATACAAGTTACATTGTGTATATTACAGAAAAAAAAAAAAAACTGATGTGTCCTCCCCTATGGCTCATAATATTATTTTATCTTATTTGGTATATCTGGAAAACAGAGCAAAGGATACTCCTGCATTCAGTTCTGTTGGTAAGAGGTCATTTTTTTTGGCACCACAAAAAGTAGGCTTTGATTTAAACATGTTTACTCAGACAGTTTTTAAGAAGAAAATCCCTGATATCACAGAGCATCACCATTCCACACATGGGATGCTCCACTGCCTGGCCAGAGTTTACCAATTAGCATTTTTTGGCTTTGTTTTGCGCAGGTGTTTTTGTTCTAGAAAGGTTTAGTGACAGGTTGTGCTGAAACTCTGTCATTCCACTATGCTTCCAGTGATCTGTGCTCTGTTTTTGTAAAATGTGCCAAATGTGGTTATTCCTGAACCAACAGATCACCACCATGCTAACGTTCATCACCATAATCACTGATTCAAACAATATTAGTTTGTAAATGCTTTTTTTTTTTTCTTTTCGTCGACACTTCAGTGGCACATAGCCACCCACTGCGACAAGACTTGGATAACAACTGGAGGGACGCAGTTTTTCGGAACTACCGTCCCTTCAAAGATGTATAATTCATTTATGCTGTGTTGTAATATAGATGACTGAGCGAAGCAGCTTTTTTATTTCCAGAAACCAGTGGTTTTTAAGTTCATCGTAGACTAATCTGTCAATAGATTATGAATATATATTATATAAATACAAATATATAAATATATATATAAATATATTCTTTTTATGTGCCGATGTGGATGTCACCTAATGCAGCAACTTTGCAAAGGAAAAAATACATGTAGGATTTTGTTCACGTTACTTCTGGTCCTAAATTTCCTCCATGCTGTTGCTCTCCTGTTGTCATGTTGTTACTGTGTGAAGCAGGTGAGACCAGGGCTCCAGACACCCAGAGCATTGATGCAGCCAGGTTTCTAACACAGAAACGGTGCTACAACACACACACACACACACACACACACACACACTTTTTTGCATCCTGGATAATGTGTTTACAGTTTAATGTATTTTAGACCCTTTTATGAACGTGTTTCATCCCCCAGAGAGAAATTGAAGCCTGCTCATGTTTATAAAAAAAAATGTAAAAAACAACACAAAAAAATGAAACACTGCAAAAATTAGCTGCTAGTCTAGACATGCTCTTAGAAAGAGTTATTTTGAGTTACAGTTTCCCCTGCTCCTTTTATCTCAGGATATCTTATATTGGTTCTGTAGTGACTCGGACAAAGATCCTTCCCTCAGACTGCAGGCCAGACTGAAAGACACTGAGAGCAGCAGTCATGGCCTCTGATCAAGCTATCATTTAACCTGAAGTAGTTGAGGATGAGTTCTGAAGTGTGGCGGTAAGCCCTGGTCTTCCCTCCATATCATTCTGAGCTTAGAGGTGACTGTCAGAGGCAAGGAACCAAATGATAATCCACTGAATTTTGTCTCACATATCTTTCAGCACTATTAATAGTAAACGTCGGGGGTGAAAAAAAAACATGCACAGAGTATTTGTGGAAAAAGTAGACATGTCTGAAGACTTGTATTGGAAATGTAAGTACATTTTTCTGTTGCTAGACCAAGTGTTTGAGAGAATTGTGAACCTTTTTAATGCCAGATTGCAACTGCTGTAAGATATAAACTGACTATCAAATCATTTTGTGTGAATCATTATTGCTAAAAGATTTGCACTTGGTAAAATCTATCCAGAAATGGACCTTTCATAGCTGTAGCATATTTGTAACACTTCAAGAGTTTTGATACTGATTATAATATTAGTCAGAGTAATTCACAAAGGTAAGCATTTCTACATCTTTTGCATAGGAACATCTGGTTATGATTGCACAGTAGCTTTAGAGTTCTCTGGTAAGAAGTTGAACTTGCAGTAGGTTTCTGTAATCATGGTATGTTGCCTAAAAGATTGACAATATATACCGTAGGTGTCAAACTCTGGCCCTCGGGCCAAATATTTTATGTGGCCCGCAAGAGCTTTCAATGAATATAATTATCATACATTATTTGCATCAACCATTACCATGAAGCCTTATTTGTCATCTTTCCACTAGGTGGCGGCAGCCTATTTCAAATAAACAGCTAGTCGATCATGACTCAAGAAAGATTGCATGGTAGCTTGTTGCTGTTAAGCCCTTTTAGATGTTCAGTGATTATTCGGCCCTCGATCACCTCAAAATTTAGTGATGTGGCCCTCAGTGAAAATGAGTATGACCCCCCTATATACAGTGTACAGTAACAAAAGTTTGTGGCCACCTGACCATCACATCTATATGTTCTTCCCCACACTCTTGCCTCAAAGTTGAAATCACACGATTGTTTGGAATGATTTTGTATGCTGTAGTATTCCCTTCACTGGAACTTAAGGGGTCCAAACCTATTCCAGCATGACTGTGCCCAAAGCGAGGTCGCACTCAGTGTTCACTGTCTCCAAAAATGCAATGTGCACACAACTGAAACTTTGATCATAAATTAATATTTACTTTATGTTATGATTTGTTAATCCTTAACAATCATATCTAGAGCTGCAACAAATAATAAACATATCTCATGAATCCTCAACACTCATCCGTTCTGCTTTGCACACTGTATTTATGTATGGTATGATGTATTCCAACTGAATAAGGGTTCAGAACAATATGCTGACGAGGTAAATGAGAAATTATGCGTGATTATTGCCCTTTCTAATTGCCTAGATATTCATCGCTGTTGTTAATTTCAGTGTGATAAGAACATATCAGAGAGTAAGAATTAAGATATAATTACAGGGCCACCCACTGGGAGAATGAAGATGAGAATATTTCTGGGTTAGATGCTGTGAGCCTGTGCCATATATGTAGCAATGTCTAGGTGTAATACCGCCCCCTACTGGACCCAAGTTTAACTACAAATCTCATACACTTAGTTATTCTGATGACTTATACTCAAATATTACCAGCCTGCACCAGTCAAAACTGTTTGCTGTTTAATAATGAAAAGCATTTGAAGAACACTTACTGTTGTTTATTTGCAATAAAAGAACATAAAGCTATTCATGTAATCTCATCAATCTCAAATATGTTCCTGTAAAGGAAATAAAAGAATAAGAATAATCTAAAGAATATACAACTAGTAGTAATGTATCATATTTACTAGAAGATTCACCATTAAAACATTAATATTGCCTTTATTATTATTATTATATATAACTTTATTATTATTACCGTATTCACACTGTATTATATAGGTTACAGCTTATATCTGGAAAGATGCTATTCCGGGTGGCATGGTGGCCTAGTGGTTAGCACATCTGCCTCACAGAAAGAAGGTTAGAGTCCAGGGCTCAGTGAGCTATTTCTGTATGGAGTTTGCATGGTTTTGTGTGTGTTGGTCCCGTGACACTCTGGCGAGCTGTTCAGGGTGTACTCCGCCTTCACCCAGTGTCAGCTGAGATAGACTAGCGACCCTAGAAGGATTAAGCAGTTCGGCAAATGAATGAAGGTGCAACTCCACAGGCTATAGCACACAGATGATTGATGAGAATTACTCAGGAAGATTTGACCAAATCACATACAATGTCCATGTTGGCATCATCTGTTCTTAACATTAGGAAGCCTCAGCTTGTTGTTTTGCTTTTCCTGCTCTGTCTCCTTGTACTTCCACTTGGGCACCTGCAGGTACTGTGAATCCTTGCACTGCTTCCCCTCAGGTGTGTAGGTTGGTGGTGGAGACTTGCACAGGCGTACTCTGGGCACCACCAGACCTGGGCACACACTTCTCTTGCATATCATGTGTAGCGGCAGCAGGCTTTTTCTCCGCAGTGTCATGCTGGATGCCAAAACTGCATCTGGAAGCGTTGGCACTTGGAACCTGGCACACTGCTCCTGTTTCTTGGAAATCAATGACGTACAACCATTCTGAAAGAGACGCTTATAGTTTTCCGGGCTCTTAAGATCCTTCACCCGCTTGTCCTTGCCCCGCAGGATATCTGGAACAGCTGGTCGATGTTTACCCACAGATGGTGGGCTGCCTGGACATACTGTGCTGCAGGCAGTGGCCACAAGTGGACTTGCTAATGCTGTGGTCAGGCGCACCATATAGTCAAGCACACCCTCTTCCAGAGGCTCCATCCTCATCCTGAGGTTGAAGTTACCACACATGCACTCTGACAGCTGCCTCCAGCATGGTTGGGGCTCCTGTGCCTGGTACACCAGCTGAAACAACTTGGGCCACTCCATGCAGAATGAGTCACAGAACTGTTCAGCACATGGCCGGGCGAGAAGCTTCTGCATCATTCGTGCTGTCTCATAACGGCCTGTCAAAAGTGCCCACTCAATCGGGGTCATCTTACGCCCGTAGTCCCTCACCTCAATATCCGCACCTGCAGGAGACAGAGATCCCAAAATACCAAAGCACACCATCTGTAATTACTGTGTGGGAAAGTTAGTGACCAGGTACAAAGTTCTAAGAGAACAGGCATGGTAAACGAATTAGGCCATGGGAACTGGCTTACACTCCTAAATTTTGGTTTAACCTAGACACTTGAAGGGATTTTCAGAATTATATAGGTTTTCCTGTATAACCCAACAACAGAGGGGTTCCTTTTCAGAAGGGCCCTCAGTAGGAAACACATAAGTCATAATATTAAAACCACCTGCCTTGTATTACCTATTACTTGTGTAAAAAAAAAAAAAAAAAAAAAAACGGCAATTCAAGCAACTCCACAAGACTCCTCAGGAAATGCTGTGGGATCTGGCACCAAGCATCCTTTAATTCCTTTAAGTTAGCATGATTTGGATTTGTTTGTCACATGGTTTAGACTTCATGATTTGGACTTGTTTGTCCAGAACATCCCACAGATGGAGAATTTGGAAACTGGTTTTCCTCCAACATTCCTGAATAGTTTTTGCTATTCTATTTTGCTAAGATGAACATGCTATTAGAGAACACCACTGATATCAGGGTATACAAAGGTCTGCGACAATGTTTAGGTTGGTAATACGTGTCAAAATTACATCCAGATGAATCCTAGGACCAAAGGGCTCTGAGCAGTACATTGACCAGAATATCACACTGCTTCTAGTGACTTGCATTCTTTGCAAAGGTACTAGACTTCTTTGCATCCTGTTGCAATCTCTTCCCCATGAAAGTGATGAACATGCACCCAGCTGACCATATGATGTAAAAGAAAATAGGATTCATAAGACCAGTCCACCTTCTTTCATTGCTCCATGGTTCGGGGGTCAGGCATGTGCATTGTGACTGGTCTGCAGCTATGTTGCTTCATATGTAGCAATCTGCAATGCACTATCATAGCTAGCATTAACAGTTTCAGCCATTTCAGCTCTTCTTTGGGATCAGAAGACACGGGTTAGCCTTGACTCCCCATGCACATTAAAGGAACACCTTACAAGGAGATGAACAGACCCAGTCATTGAGCCATGATAATGCGGCCCTTCCCAAAGTCACTCAGATACTCACACTTGCCCATTTTTCCTGCTTCCAACACGTCAACATTAAGAACTGACTTTTTACTTGCTGCCTAATACATCCTACTCCTCGGCTGGTGCCTCTGTAATGAGATACTTAACAATCATTCACTAAATGTGAGGTGGAAGTTGCTGAAGTGTATTCAGTCCAGTAGACTAAAAAAACCCACTGAAACAATGAGGTCTTGCATAAGACCTGTGTAACTGTGTCTCTTTAACTCTCTTCAAGAATATTAGTAAATGGCACATGGAAACAAAGGAAAGCCAACTAAAATTAGATTATTTTTTATAGTTTATATATTTTATCCATTGTAGAACCAGGTTGGGTGAGGTCTGGGCACTCCAAGCAAATCTAAAGGCTGTGGAGCTAATGGCGTTGTTTAGCCTTTATTCAGATATTCGTACATATTACACATATTATACATCTTAATAATGACCCCTGGACTATAGTCCACTGAATTTTGAAATAATGTTACTCTCTTTCTGCTCAAGTGAGAATATGAGATACAATACCTGACATCATTAGGGCTCGTACACAGTTGGCACGGCCCTGCACGGCTGCTTTCATAATGGCGGTGAAGCCGTGACAGTTCCTGAGCTCAATGTCCACCCCAGAAAAGTAGTTCAGTAAAATGTTGGTGATCATAATGTGACCTGAATTTACAAAAATGATATAGATATTAAAATATGCAACAGAAGTATTTTAGATACGAACCTCAACGTCTGAACCTCAATCACAAACATAAAAAAACTGGTGTCAAATGCATTTTTAATTTTATTTATTTATTTACATTTTTCCTATGCCTTCATTCATAAATAGTTCTAATCGTTGTACCTGCTTGTGCAGCCGTCATAAGAGCTGTGTTGCCCTCGCTGTCTTGCCAGTTCACGTCCACATAGGGACACTGTGAGAGAGCAATGACGACATCCACATAGCCCTGATAACATGCCACGATCAGACCAGTCTGGGAATCACAAGCATAGCACTGTAAAGGCTGCAAGAGAAGGGTTTACAATCCCCAGAGACAGCCTACAGATCAGGGATTAGACAGGGATAGTGCAAGGTCAGTAGATCTTCATAAGATGGTGGTGTTAGTGGGCTGTGTGAGTTTAGAGTCATTAAAGAGTCTCACAAAGTTGGATCACAAAATGGAGAACATGAATAACTTGCATGTAGGCATGCAGAGTGGTGAAATCTGTAACAAATGCCAAAAACATGAAAGAGGACCAGAGGGATGAGTCAGGGGTTCTGGAGTTCATTCCAGAGTAGAAACCTGCAGGGAGTCACTCAAGTGCTCAACACTGCATAACCAGAAATGACTGCTTGCTGGTTTTTACACTGGAACTAACACCAGAACCCATGATCCTCCTGATCGGGTTGTTGAAGTTTGAAACAAACTCCATCCAGAGTATAAAGAGCGACACCGCTGACTAATTAAACTAAAATAAAAAAAGAAGCATGAAGTCCTACACTGAGGAGTCGAGTGTGAGTAATGTGGAGGAATTACATCAGGTAAGCTGCTATTCATAGATCTGAATGATATTAAGTGAGATTTGTATTCTGACCTTTATGTTATACTTCAAATATAAATATAATGTAAGGAGACATTACATTTTCCTGCAGGAGAATATCAGCGAGTTCATGGTTATATCAAACAAAACCCCAAAGTGGGATTTTACATAGTGTATATTTTCATGAACGCTTAAGGCGATCATTACTCAAGTCTGGAACGATAACAGAAATGGCAGAAGACAGTGGGAAGGCAGATATAAAGAAATTATTATTCATGAAATATAGCAAAAGACCCGAACCCAAAGGATACAAAATGATCTTTCATATTAATATAACAGAACTATAGAAAGCCATTAAACATTTACAGATTGTGTTTTAAAACTCTATCAGCTTCATTTCTGTCATGGATTTAAATATATATGATTTATCACCTTAAAAGGTTCTTTTAGAAGAATAACAGTATCAGGTTTAACTGTGCCTTAGGAGTGGTGTTTGACAGTGAAGGTGTTAAACAGCCAAAGGAAGCTCGTTCCAGCAAAGGAGATTTCAGATTCACTTCAGCAACATTATGTGTTAAAAAATGAAGTCAGCTGATGACCTGAATGTACTGAATGACCAGGTTTTCACATCAATGGACTTCTGATGGCACGGATATGAAACTGGGCCTCAAATAGTGAAAGAGTGGTTCAGGGAGCATGAGGAATCATTTTCACACATGAACTGACACCAAGTACTCCTGACCTTAACCCTATTGAGAGCCTTTATGCTGTGCTGGAGAAGACATTATGGAATGGTTCGATTTTCCCGTCATTCGTTCAAGATGTTGGCGAAAAATTAACCCAAATCTGGACGGACACGAATGTTGTGTTGCTTAAGTTTGTTGAAACAATGCCATGGTGATTACATGCTGTAATCAAGGCTAAACGCAGTCCAACAAACTATTAGACCTTTTTTTTGGCCAGGCAGTGTAGCCTCAGTGTAAAACATCAGAACTACTAACTAAAGACAATAATATGGATGATGTCGGTCTTGTTCAATAGTTTAACAGCAATGAAAAAGGAATTATAAATCAGTGTGCTACAAGCAGGAGCCTATTCTGATTTTATATGAGGTTAAGTGTGCTGCACTCTTTATGACACACACCCACACAAACAGCTGAATTTGAATCGCAGTCACAACATAATACGGAGTGTAACCGCATGAGCTTTTAGTACAGAACAACAGATCCGAAGCTCGTATGAAGCAGTAAACTGCGAGAGTGATTCTTTTACTAGAAGCGCTGCTTGTCTCTGTGGGTTTGCTGAGACACAAAGCTGTAGGTCATTGAGTGAAGCTCCATTCTGTGCAGCATAATAAACGTGTTTTATGTCAAGACAAAGAACCAATCGATGAAATTTTTGTTTCCTCAGTGAAAAAGACAAACATCGTCTCCGGTGTTTGTAAATTTAAAATGCCATTTTTCTTTTGCAGGGGCCACGTTGTGTTGGATCAATATTATTTACACGTAGTAAAGAAAGGTTAGCAGCCAAAGGTCATGTGATAAATGTTATACACTAGTGAGGAATTCTGGCGTGATTACAATGTGCTTTGTCCTTCAGCGCAATCCACTATCTGACTTCCTCTCTGTTCCGTCATGTGGCTGAATTCAGAACAATAAGCTGGTACTGGCTTCAAATGCCTTCTAGTTACAGCTACGATTTTAGGTAGGAGGATTAAGGTCACCTGATGCTATTATTAAACACACCTATTCCTGGCTGTCTCTGTACTAAAGGTGAAAAGCAGTGCTAGTATCTGTATGTGTATTTCCTTATGCTCCAAATATCCACATCCACTTATCTTTACTGGTAGTGGGTGTGGTCTAAACAGGAAACGCTCTTGAAAAACACTAGGGAATTATAACCAGACAGAAATGCCGGCACTGCCTGTGAATTCTGACTCGAACAATTCCTCATTCCCATTACTCATGTGAACAAATGAGCTAGAGATGTGTGCAGGACTGTTTTTTATCCTGCCTGCATAGGCATTATATTAGTTTGTACTTGCCTGTAGAAGAAAACTGATTTTTTTTTTCGACTACGCGATGAGGCATGACAGCCTGTAAAAGGCCATCATCCAAAATAAAGCTGAAGGCATGTGCTGCAGAGGAAGACCACAAAGAGCATGGAACTCAAATGTGGAAGAATGGCTTGGGTGCAGTTTGCACCAAGCGCGTCGACTAACAGAGCATCATGAACGCTGAAGGGCCTTTACAGAAGCTCACTAGAAAGCCAACAGATCAAGAGAGAAAGAGAGAGAGAGAGAGAGAGAGAGAGAGAGAGAGAGAGAGAGTACTTGCCTGTGATATAGTCACTGATTGATTGTATTTCCCAAAATATGGATATTTAATTAATTTGATAGGGCAGCAATGCGGCGCAGTTCAAGCTGTACCCCAGTCGGCTGGGATCTTCCCCGCAACCCTAACAAAGGGTTTGGAAAATGAAATGAATGTTCCGCAGGCTTCATATTTGACTCAATATCTGACCACTTACTCAAGTGTAAAACTTTACCAACTGCATAACGAATTTTTAGTTTTTCCCTAGTCTGGCTCCAACTTGAGCTTCACTGCCGCTAAGTACTTAGCACTTCTGCCTCACAGCAGGAAGGTCATGGATTCAAGTCCCGTGATTGATGAGGGCTGTGTGGAGTTCGCAGGCTCTCCACGTGTCTGTGTGGGTTTTCTCTAGGAATTCCGGTTTTCTCCCACAGACCAAAGACCTGCACACTAGGCTAATTGGCTGTTCGAAATTGCCCCTAGGTGTGAATGTGAATGGTTGTGTGTTGCCCTGGCTGTTCAGGGTGTACCCCGCCTTCACACAGTGTCAGCTGAGATAGGCTCCAGCCTTCCTGCGACCCTAGTAGGGTTAAACGGCTTGGCAAATCAGCAAGCGGATCCACTTTCGAGCTATTCTCTTAAAAATTCTCCCTGCTCTCAAATTTTATTTCCATACCAGAAAGTCGACTTCATTCTCGCTTCCCATCCTTTTGTTGAACTTTTCCTCCTAGGTTTTTTTCCCATCGCCAAAATCACTGCTGCGATTTCCAGAACAATATTGCACAAATGCCCATGCTAAATAATTCGATGTAAATGCAGGTTATTGTGCAGAGCAGCTGCACATTTCAGAAGGAGAGAAGCATCTTCTGCATGAGTTAACCCGTTCCCAGAAGAGCATGCCCAGAATGATAGATGTGCCAACCTCTTTGATATGATAATACCCTTTGCATAAACATGATGCTGTTATCCACACCTATCATCTCTAACGTCATAATCATAGGATCCTCAGTGCTTTGGTGGAACAGCAGATCTATTCCCAGCTCAAAACACCGTTCTTCAGTCTCTGTTGACACCCACTGTGCCGTAAACAGCTCCTGGAATATTATACAGTTCATTATTGTGAGATTGTCTTTTTTTAATAAGCAGCCACATCATCTAGAGCGAATAACATTACTTGGAAGGAATCTGTCATAATGAGTATTCGGTGGCTATGCACGTTCAAAATCAAATAATTTAGACAATTTTTAAAAAGCTGATGAACTGCTGTATGAATAGAATCTCATCTCATGGTATAACACACTTACTACCGTGATATAGTGACTGTGGAAGATGAAGTTGGTTTATTAAAATAAGCAGGTTAACCTGTGTGGCACCCCAGAGATGTATTACCATTTACTACAGCCTTGTGCAGTGGCACTAATAAAGATGTTTCTGCAGGTTGTGCTACAGTAGCTCTTCTGTGGGATCAGACCAGACGTACTAGCCTTCACTCCCTACACTCATCAAGGAGTCTTGGGCATGGGTGACACTCTTGCCAGTTCACTGGTTACTACATCCCGCTGCTTGACAGGTGCCACTGTAAAGAGACAATTAACATTATTCACTTCACTTGTGAGGCCGGCACAGTGGTTAGTACGTCCGCCTCACAGCAAGAAGACCTGGGTTCAATTTCCTCCCTCAGTCCAAAAACATGCACAGTAGGTTAATTGGCTGTTCCAAATCGCCCCTAGGTGTGATTGTGTGCGAGTGGTTGTATATGTGTTCACCCGGCGACGGCCTGGTGTACCATGCCCTCGCTCAGAGTCGGCTGGGATGGGCGCCAGCCTCCCCGCGACCCTAATTAGGATTAAGCAGCTTAGAAAATGAATGAATGGACTTCACCTGTGAGGCGATACAATGGTGTAGTGGTTAGCACATCTGCCTCAAAGCAAGGAGGTCTCATGTTCGAGTCCTGGGCTCGGCAAGGGCGTTTCGGTATGGAGTTTGGATGTTTTCCTCATACTTGTGTGGGATTCTTCCAGGCACTCCGGTTTTCTTCCACAGTCCACAGACATGCACATCAGGCTAATTTGCTGTTTGTTCTATATGGCCCTAGGTGTGTGATACCCTGCAATGGATTGGTGAGCTGTTTGCCTTCGCCGAGTCAGCTGAGATAGGATTCAACCACCCTGCAGCCCTAGTAAAATTAAGTAGTTCAGTAAATGACTTCACATGTCAGTGTTTTTAATGTTTAATGTCTGATCGGAGTGTGAATATGAAGGGCTGAGAGCTAAACCCACAAAAACTGAAAGTAAGATAAAAATGAGGTACGATCATGTTTTGACAGATGTGGATAAGGTCTATGCATGCCAGAATGGTCCCTTCATCTGACCTTGAATCATATCATGAGCATTATCTCTGATTTTATTTTGTCATTTGTCATCTGTCATTTTTCTCAAATTCAGCTTTCTGATGGTTACACCACACTGGTTCTCAGCCCTACACTATACACATGCTGCATTTTTGGTAGAGGGGTTTAAGAGCTACAGCTTCAGGTCATGGTGCACAGTTTGCCTCAAAAATAAAAAATGGTCTGTTCAGACAGAAGGAGCAAAGTGCAAAATTCTATTTAGATGATGCTGGGCAAAGAGGTAAATCTGTGCTGCGTGGGTGTGCAAAACATCCTACCCCAAAGACCTAGGGCTCTAATCATAATGGACGAGTAGGCAGGCTGATTCACACTCCCATCCAAACTTACCCTGTTGTTTTTATCCACTTCTCGAACTTCCTCTTCACTGACTCCTTGCCTGATCATAATTTTGACGATGATGGCATTGTTACTGCAACATGCCATGAAAAAAGTGAGAGGATCTGGACCCTCAGGGGTTGGAGATTTCGGAGCGGTGGCTGAGTTGTCAGGTGAGTAGAAAGAATCATCTGATACGATGCTCTTGATGTCTGGTAACTGAAAGAAATCCAGTTCCTCAAATTCCTGATAAATATCATCATCATCATCATCATCATCACTGACAAGGTACACATCATCATCTTCGTCATCATCATCTGCGTAACAAGGCTCCTCTTTCTCTTCTGCACTCTTGGTGTTGTGTGTAGAGCTTTCCATGATGATGCGGCAGGTTCCTGCTGCCATTTTGATCTTGCGCCTAAACTATACCTTATCAGCACCATTTAACCAGAGACTCAGGACCAACAACAACTTTACAAATTTGATGCTGTCCATGTTTGTAATCCTATAATGGATAGAAAATCTCACCACATGAGGAACAGACGTTCTAATGTAAGAAACTGTAACACTGCCCTCTAAAACCATTTGGTCATGTCTACTTTTTATAGTCCACATTGCTATTGATGCTGCTTGTCGAGTTTAATTCTTGATTTATCGTATATATCCAAAGAAGCTGTCATTAGATGAATTCCATCCGGGGGAAAAGGCAACAACAGGAGATCCTTCAGTCGAGGGAGAAGCATCTTAATCTGTTTAGCCCGTCTCTGTCTAAAGTGGAGACAGTGAGACAGTAATCCAGTAATCTGACTGCTGTAACAATAGCAGCACTTTGTGCTCAGCTGCTCATGTAACAAATAACTGTAATGAGAGTAACCCAATACCACCTAGAACTGCCTGTCTGTAAAAGCATCCTTCAAAAGGGTCATTTTCAGATACAGGGCTGTACAATCAGGGTTATTCACCGCATAATGTTTACCAGAACAATCCCAGCTATCAAGTGTGAGGTCAATGCGAGTGAAGTGGACACGAACGTATAATAAAGTGACCTCACTTATTTGCTTTCGACCCCAAGCCGGCACTTTCCACGTCAAAGGCTTGACTAGATATATAGGGGTCCCTCTAATTTATCATTTCACACACACCAAAATGAGCTGATGATAGCACAGTACAGCCTTTAAAATCCAAAAGGGCCCTTTGTAGAAGAAATCTATGGCGTGTATGCTGGATCAAAGACATCACATCCCGAGGATGATCAAAAAAAAAAAAGTACCCACTCCAACTTAGACTGCAGGTTTTTCCTGATGTAAAAAAAAAAAGAAATGCCAGATCTTTTTCCACCTTTAATATGAAAAACCTTGTAATCTGCTTACATAAGTGTGTACACCCCTCAAGCAATACTTGGCTCAAGCACCTTTTTCTTGTAATACAACACTCTGTTTTTGGGTAAAAGTCTACCAGTGTGGTACAGTTCACAGTTTTATACCTCTCTTCCCTTTAAAAACGCTCCAAATTTATCACATTATGAGGGGATTGTCTGAGCACAGCTGTGCATAACCCTCTTCAAGTTATTTCACAGGCTGTCAATAGGATTTAAATCTGGGCTCTGACGGATCATTTCCAGAATGTTGATCATCTGCTGAAGCCTTTCCTCTGTTAACTTAGATTTGTGTTCTTGGTTGTTATAGTGCTGGTTTTTCTTTTTAGAATTTATAAATAATGTAGTTTAAAAGAGTCAAACAATACTGTATCCATCTACACAATATTATATTTAATAAATGCAAATAATTTTTTTCACCATTAATTCATCTAAACAATATTAAATGGTCAACCTCTTATGATTTCATGATTATAAATGTGGAAGTAATGTGCATTAAAAAATCTGGTCATGTCCCATATTTTTCCTCATTAAAGGAAGCAACCTTCCCTTAGATATCTTTATTACTAGATAATGACTTCAGAGTGCACAGCACTGGAATGAATAAACGTGCACATAGTTCAGGTGGGAGGTCACAATGACTATGATTAGAATTTCATCTTTACAGAAACGTGAAAAATTCTCGTCAGAAATCATGACCTGAGCGTGATCCCAAATATCTCCTTACTGTCTGTTACAGTGGACTACACAGAGCAGCAAACAACGATGTGTACACCACAGGTAGTGTGCTACACATACACAAAAGAGATGTTTGGGAAGCAGCCACTCACATGACTTTCTGCAGTGCCATCTACTGTCCTGACCGGTCAGTGTGAAAATCCTACTTCACACCCACACGCTTTCTGAAACACCACTGGCTCTGAAACACATCATAAACTGTTAGTGTTTACTAAACTTCCTTTATATAATAAACCCACTAACAGTAAAAGTATATACCAAGCAGGTCAAACTTATTTTCACTGATGGCCACGTCACCCAATTTCTAGGTCATCGAGATGATTCGTTTAAACATTCACTTTTCCTTTTCTATCAAAGCTGAACAGCAACAAGCTAGCTTGCAGTCCTTCTTGAGTTGTGTTACTTGGAACTGGTTGCTGCCACCTGATGGATGGATGATGAATTATGGTTCATGGTAACAGTTAATGCAAAGGATGTATATGATAATCATATTCTTTGAAGCTCTCACAGGCCACATTAAATTAGTTGGTGGGCCGGATTTGGCCACAGGCCATGTGGTATATTGCATGTATGTACTATCGTATTAAAGTGGACCGGTGGTTGGGTGCTGGCTTACTGATCCCACGATCAGGGGTTCAAGCCCCACTATCACCAAGTTGTCACTGCTGTCCCCCCAGTGCAGATAACTGGGTTATCAAAGGCCAGCCATGTCTCTCACAGTCTGTGATGAGAGGAATGCTGACTTTCGTAAAGAGTATACCGCATTGCCGTCAGCGTGTTTCTGCCCTGTGATGGCCTGCCGCGCCGGCCAGCAAAGAAGTGAGTAAATGAGTGACCATCTGACCCAGGAAAAGAGGGTTTGCTAGGAAATACTAGAGAATGTGGAATACCAATAGCAATAATAGCAATAACAATAATATTTTCTGTATTGTAGCATACAGTTGCACAACCGTCCAGTTAAACATTACTTGGTACTAATTTTACAGCAATGACATGTTCCAACACTGTTAAAGTGTATTATTTTAACCGCATTGCACACCTTCCTGAATTTTGGTAGTATTATTACACTGTAAGTGCATATTAGTTAACAGAAATTGCTGTAATAACACAAATTAAACACATAGCTGCATTTTTAGAAAGATGTTGGGCTAATGAACTCCCATCCCTCTCTTTAAAATTATTGTACCATTTTACAACTATAGATCATACAGTTATATAAACGTAATCATTTTGGAATTTATTTGAAGACTGCACTCCTATTACAAGTGAAACACTGATCAGCCATAACATTAAACCCTCTGAGAGGTGAAGTAAATACCACTGAGTATCTCATTTCAGTGGCACGTGCTACGGAATGTGATGTACGCTAAATGGCTGACAGTTTATGGACACCTGAGCATCACACTCAAAAGTACTTATAGAGCTTTAAAGTACTGAATTATTCCCTCTTTCCAGTTATAATTAGCTCCTCTCTTCTGGGAAGGCTTACCACTAGATTTTAGGGCGTGGCTATGAAGATGTGTGTTTATTCTCCAACAAAAGCATGTGTGAAGAAGTCATGCGTTGATGTTGGGATGTCTGATGATGAGGAGCTCTGGGGTGCAGCCGGTGCTTCAGTTCATCACAAAGCTGGGCGTTGGACACACAAGTTAACATAATTAACACGTCTTTATGGAGCAGCTTTACACACAGTGGCACAGTGTTCAGGTCTCTCAGTTCCAGTGATGAGAAACTATAACACTATAGTGAACAACATCTTGGACAATTATGTTTTTCCAACATTGTGGTAATAGTTTGAGGTATAAATGCATATGTGACCGACTCCAGCATAATACAGATTAGGTAGGACATGACATACTAAGTTATTCATATGAAAATGAAAAGAGAACTGAAAAAGCTTCAAAATGAGGTATAGGACATGATTTAGCATAAAATCACTTTCTAAGTCGCTAATCAGGAAATGCTACTTTTGAGAAAACAGCAATTACAGTTACAGAACCAGTTTCTTAAACAAGTATTCTAGCATGGATAGATTGTGTTTATGGATATTTGAACTCGGTCATGTTGAAGATTTTGCTTTGAAGGATGTATTTTTGGCAATATCACATTTTGGTCCAGGTAAGCCATTTTCAACTTTGGCCCTTACTCAAAATACTAACTTATGACTTAATCCGTATTATGCTGGAGCAGCTCACATACGTGTATGGTGGTCAGGTGTCCACATACATTTGACAATATAATGTATTGGACAGCAAGTGAAGTTGTGTTGGCAGCAGGCAAACGGGGTAAGCAAAAATATCTGAGCAACACTGACAAGGAACTCGCTGTGTTGGATAAACGACAGGTATTGTGGTGTGCTAATGGTATTCAATGATAATTACCTACCAAAACTGAACAAGCAATGAATCAGTGAAAGGGTAATAGGTGCACAAGACTCAAAAATGTGCATGGGAAGTGAAGGTTAGTTCATCTGGGTGAGTCTCATACAAGAGCTACTGTAACACACAATGCTGAAATTCATTTTGTGTTAATTATGAAAGACAGGATGCATCACAGATTTTTGGTACATGAGGAGGTGCAGAGCAGTCAGAGTACTAATGCTGATCCCTGTCCACAGACAACAGTGCCTAAAATGGACACAGGAGTACCAAAACTGGACCCTGGACCAATGGAAGAAGGTGGCCTGTGGCAATGTTCTGCAGGAAGCATGTTGGGTCCTGGCATTTATGTGGATACTTTGAAACATACCACCTACCCAAACACTGCTGCAGACCAAATATACCCCTTTATGGCAGTGAGGTTCCCTAATGGCAGCAGCCTCTTTGAGCAAGATAACTGTTCAGGAATGGTTTGAGAGACAAAGAGGTCAAGATGTTGATTTGGTCTCCGAGGCCCCTGCAGCACTTGCCACTCAAGCATCTGTGGGATGTGCTGAACAAGAAGGTCCAATCCATGGAGGCCCCACCTCAAAACTTTCACAACATAAAGCTTCTGCATGTAACGTCCTGGTGACAGGTATCACAGCACACCTTCAGACGTCTCAGGAGTCGTTTTGGAGGCACAAAAAGGAAATACACAATTTTAGTTACTGATCAGAAACGTGAGCGTTGCAAAGTGAATGGCTGCATGTCTATGTCCATATTCATGACTGTAACCACCCAAGAACAAACTTAATTCACACACACACACACACACACACACAGCCCAACTTTAGGCATTAAAAAATCTGAAGGATCATGAACATTATTTAGTAATTAACAAATCGTCTCCTCATTCTAAGGGTCGTTGCTAAATAGGAACTCCTTCAGTTTAAACGTTTTTAATAAAAGTATGTGTGACTCAGCACAGTGATGAGGATCAGAAGTGTATTGTGACCCCATCTGGCAGCGACAGTCTGATCCAAGACTTCATGACACAGCTGAGATTTCCATTGTCTTTCTGGTAGTTGATGAAAGTAGACTTTGGGTGACATGAGAGCACTGAGGAACAGTGAGTGGGGCTTGTATAACTGCCTCTGCCTTTGCCCTTTAGCAGGAGAGCCTTCTGAAGGATGAAGCACTTTTTCTGAGAGGAAGACCTTTGTTCCCAGTGAGGAGGTAAGAATGTCTTACCGTGGTGCTTTTAATTGGGTTTTCTTGATCTACTTTTGGGAATTGTGTAAAAATCTAATGTTTTAGGTCATATTTATGAGAAATGTATAACATTCTTGACGGTTCACAAACTTTCAAGTAACACTGTATAATGCGACCCTGACCCTGAGTACAATAAGGCTAATAAGAGACTTTCACAAACCAGTCCCGTCACAGTGGAGACTTACTTTACTTTACTGCAGGACAGTCGGTGTATCACAAAGGCAGTAAAAATGGTGACGGCCTCCTGTATACTGCATTAATTGTTAATGTACAAAATAAAGATTAAAAAAGGCAAGTGTGGAAACAGCCTATTTTGAGAGTGTTTCAGGAACAGAGCAACACAACCCACATCACAAAATGTTCTTCCAAACATAGCCTGCAATAGCATTTTTTTCAAGCAGAGGAAGAAACGCCAAAATCTTGCAATTTTATATAAATCATTTTTAAACAATCTGTGCCATCACATTCACTGCTGTACAAAACATCAGCATAGTTGTGATTACTTGTGGCATATTTGCCTCAACAGTAGGTTTGGTCATGTAATATTGCTTAAATTACAAACTGCACCTGTGAATAACTCACTTTCTGAATGAAACACACAGACAGGCACTGTATCACACTTTCAATTTAATATTTGTAATAAAATTTTTCAACAAACACCCAAAAAAAAAAAAAAAAAAAAAAAAAAAAAAGTACTCGTCTGCCTGTATAAGGATGTAATTACAGCCACAGTCTCCTAGCAGGAGGTTTTAAAACATTCAGAATACTGAATATGTCTCACACCAACATGCTACAGATAGGACAAGGTTGCGCTGACCTGACGTGTGAGAGTCTTTAGTACTGTACCAGCATGCCATCTGCATCCTACACAGCGCCATAGCTGCACGCAGTCGCCTCGCTTCTGAATCACACTGAGCATCTCAGAAAGCAGGCGAGACGTACGTGATCGAGAACCAGCCAGTCACTACAACGCACATATAAAAATAGAAACATTTTGCTTTTAAAAAGCCTAAACAATATTGAGAAGCCTACAGTATATCCTGGTTGGGTTCATTCTCAGGGCGGTTTTATGGCAGACATGAAGAAATGACTTTGCTACAAAATGTGATCTGTCAGTATTGTAAAAATTTACATTATATACAATCTGTTAGGAACCCTTTCGAAATATGGACATTAAATGATTTCTATGTTCTACCGAACTGGATCAGTCTTCTCACATCATAAAACATTTTAATGATCTTGAGAAAAGTTCATACCAGTTTGATGAATCGAGGTGGAATCATATGAACACTGATTCGCCGTCTGAACAGACCTCCAGCCTATTGCTCTTAAGACATTGCAAGATATTCTGAAGCACATCGTTCATGTAAAGTAACACCAGTAAGGTGGTGAGGTACGAGACCCATGACATAACATGACACTGACGTGCCATTCGAGCCACTGAGAGCTTCAGAACTGGCCAGGACACCTTCGTGGCTCTTCATGAGCCATAAAACACTACAGTTCGACTCTGCCGTGCAGTTTCTGTGCTCATATGTGATGCACTTCGGTAAAATTATAATGCTGCCTATCCTGTCCCAACCTCCCCACTGTTCCGTATAAAAGAACGCCACAGTCCCATGAGCTGCTGGATCAGGTGGTCTTCTCAGAACTGTAGCTGAAATGCACACACCAGCCACATCCTCTACACGGTTCCACATTAAAAGAATCACAATCCGACAGCTCAGGCGAGAACCTGTATTTAACAAACTTGATAACATTCCTCTTAGAAATCAAATAAATAAAAGACTTCTAATATTACAGCTGAGTATATTACAGATGCGCATGTCTGTGTGCCTTCTCAGCCCCAAGCTCCAGGGCGCCATCCTCAGGACTGGAGAACACTACACTGGCATCAGTACTGACCAAGCAACAGGATTCCACAAAGTAAAGTGACAGCTAGATTTAATAAATTAATATACATACTCGCTTTTTTCTTTTCTTCAAAGATGTACAGTGACACTTTAAATCCAGGTTGGTTGGCTTATAGAATTTGTTGCTCTTTTTTTGTAGGTTTATAATCATTTCAGTTCTCAAGTCGCAGGCAAAAATCAGACACCAGAAGTCACTAAGAGTTCTTGAATCTTGGACTGGACATGAAAAATGATGGACACTCTCTCTCACTCTCACACACACACACACACACACACACACACACAACAGAGGGGAAGGGGCCAGATCTGAACACACACACACTTCATCCAACCCATGCGCTTATTTTCCCAGAGCTTTTATTCCTGCACTGAGCTGCTGTGTGGAGTCGTACTGGCTTTACCAGCTTTGCGTTCATAGTTCACTAGTCTCTGTCCTACGAGATACCTGTGTACACAAAAAAATACAAATAGAAGGTTTAACTCTAAAAACACTGGCCTTCCACAAGTAACAGCTACAGTAGTCACTTATAGCTGTAACTGTAGCTAATGGCTGGACATTTGGGTGACGGGTGAAACTCACTTGTCATTTTTGATGTGTTCGTAAAGTCGCTTGAACTGCCGGATTTGGAAAGAGAGGATTCCCATCAGTACCACCACCATCAGCAGAAAGGGGTAGATTCTCCTCTGAACCAGGTTCTGCATCTCCAGGGTAACCCCTACACACAGAGAATACAGGCATTATACAGGAACAAAGTGATCCAAATTCAGGATTACAGACACAATGCCCAAATCTCTGGGTAACATGAGATCCCAGATCACATTACCACAAGTTATTACGTGACTCCAAAAGCAGCCTTTTCTTCTTTTATTCATTTGATGGAAACCAATCTAGCCTCGCCCTCACCGAACACATGCTATATTTACTATAGTACAGTAAACAGTACACTCCAATGAGACTGGATGAGTTTTAGCTTAAGAGAAACAGAATGGTGAAACAAAAGGACTGAAAAGTGAAGTGCATATATTGCTATAATATATGCCCAAAATGATGTGGACAGGCATATACACTGTGTGCACAATTATTAGGCAAGTGATTATTTTGACCATATCATTTTATCCATAATTTCCAGCTCCAAGCTGTATAAACTTGAATGCTAATTGGATTTAATGCATATCAGGTGATGTGTATTTGTGTAACGAGGGAGGG
>JAQMYF010000010.1:152149-173843 GCA_030014195.1 Neosilurus mollespiculum | reverse complement strand
TGAGCGCGCACACACACACACACACACACACACACACACACACACACACACACACACACACACACATGGGCTGCCACATACATTGGGAGCACCCAGATGGGTGACTATGTCAAAAAATAAACCAAATTTGGTCATATTCAGCCGTTGCATCATGGTTAGCCTATGAACTTTTCAGCCCACAATTATTTCTCACAATGTGAAAAAACCTTTTAAAAATTACTGGATCCATTTGAATTTGAATTTGATCCACGTCATTTCCAAAATCGAATGGAGATATCCTTGTCCAAAGCCCCATGTCTGGTAGAAACTACATGAAAATCTGCACATAACTTTTTGCATAGCCTAGCTAAATAACCAATAAATACATAAACAGTGTGTAAAACGTAACCTCCTTTACAGAAGTGACTAACAGTCAGCCGTCTCATGATCAGACACAAAGGAAAGCAAATATCTGGAATAATACATACAAAATTTCCCCACCTAATTTAAAATCCCCACCTAATTTAAAATGTAAGGCTGTAGGGAAAGGTTTGTTTTGGATGGATCATCTTGGGGTATTTCTCTACCAACTTTCCCCATCTAGACTGTGAGATTTTTAATAGAGTTTAAATCTGTGTTCTGCTCTGCCATGCAAGAACATTCCCCTTTTCTCCTTCAACCACTGTGTGGTCAACATCGGGTCAGTATCTTGGCAAGGGCCCCAGTCCCTGCTGCAGAGAAACATCCCCACAACAGGATGCTACCACCATAATGCTTTACTGTTGGTATGGTGTTCTTTAGATGGTAATCTGTATTGGCTTTCCACCAGATATAATGTTTGGCATTTGGGCCAAATAGTTTGATTTTGGTCACATTTGACCATGACACCCTTTTTATTTAGCCTCATATTTTCAAGGTGCATTTTGGCAAAGCTTAATCAAGACTTGGCTTTTTTTTCTGCAACCCGTCAGTACGAGACACATTGGTGAACATTTGTGATATTGCTGAAACATGCACCCAATCACCATTCTGTGTCAAAAATGCCTATAACTGCTTCACAGTTGCCATAGGCCTCTTGGTAGCCTCACTGACCAGTTTTCTTCTCACACTTCCATCCAGTTTTAAGGGACAGCATGATCGGAGAAGGGTTCTAGTAGTACCAAACATTGTCCAGTCCTTGATTATGGATTTTTACTGTGCTCCTGGGGATTGCTCAAGCCGTTGAAATGTTTTTGTATCCATGTCCATTTCTCTACCTACAAGTCTACCCCTGAGATCTTTTAAAGTTCCTTGCCACCCAGAGTTAATTGTTTATTAGTCTGCGGATGAGAGTCCACAGACTGTTGTTCTTTTACCGGTTCTTTATATCAACTTATTATTATTATTCCAGCTAACTTCTCATATATTAATAGGGCAAAAACTGTTGGGGCGATCAAAGTGAATTTCACATATGTTATTGGCATGTGGGTGTAGATTATAGCTAGAAATTTTTTCATGCATCGTCATGACTAATTAGGAGATATTAATTGCTTAATGACTTTTCCATGTACCTTTATATCTCAGAAACTATTGGACCGATCAAAGTAAATTTCACGTTATTGAAAACTGGTGTTATATGGGCAGATGAAATTTTTACCAAAAAATGTGAATTCTAGTTTCAGTTACACTTCATGTACTGGAATGCTCTCAGAA
Source organism: Neosilurus mollespiculum (assembly GCA_030014195.1). Classification (NCBI taxonomy): domain Eukaryota; kingdom Metazoa; phylum Chordata; class Actinopteri; order Siluriformes; family Plotosidae; genus Neosilurus; species Neosilurus mollespiculum. Next base: position 172,172 of record JAQMYF010000010.1, on the reverse strand, counting down.
TTGCTGCTTTTTTGCTGAGCTCATCAGAATGATTAGAATGATTACAGTAATAACAGGTGGAGGCCAATTAGCTAGGTGTGCAGTTGAAAAGATAATTAGTTACATCTGATTCAGTCATCTCAGTAATCATCTCAGTGACTGTTTTTTTTTTTTAATCTATTGCTCTTATAAGTTGCACTGAGTAAATAGAGCTGGGAAAATATTTTTGTGTTTGTCTTGATTTATAAATCGTGAATATTTTGAAGGGGGCTGATTCTTTTCTATATCCACTGTTTCTAGGGCTTAAAAATAAAATCACTAAAACTGCTGAGTAATAGTGTGTGTTTTGCCTGCACTTTCTGCTGGGTCTTTTTTTTTTTTGTCTGATAGTCAAGAGGTTATGATTTTTGACTGGTTATCTTACATCACATCTTCATGATGAGCCTGAGTCTAAAGAGGGTCCCTGTACTATGAAAGACGTCATGCCTTGTTCCTGTACCAAAGACACCACGTCCTAGTGGCCCCCAGGACTACAGACCCGTGGCACTGACTTCAAATGTCATGAAGACCCTTGAGAGACTCATACTGGATCAACTCTGACCCACGGTTAGACCACATCTGGACCCCCTTCAGTTCGCTTACCAGCCTCTTCTCAGAGTCGAGGACTCTATCATCTACCTGCTTAACCGTGTCTACACCCACCTGAACCAGCCGGCAAGCACCGTGAGGGTCATGTTTTTGACTTCTCCAGTGCATTCAACACCATCAGGCAGGTTTTTAAAATGCAAATACTCAATGCATAGCCTATTAAATATAAATTCAATCTGTGATTAAAATTAAACTGTAGTGAAGTGGTAGGCCGTTGCATTCCATAAGCTGATTATATATTATATTTGCTTTATTGCGGGCAGCACATTGGTGCAGTGGTAAGCACGTCTGACTCCAGGGTTTGAGTCCCAGGCTTGGGTGTTTCTGTGTGAAGTCTGCATATTCTTCCCCTGCTCGTGTGGGTTTTCTCCTGGCACACAAGTTTCCTCTCAATCCAAAGACATCCACATTAGGCTAATTGGCTGTTCCAAAATTGACCTTAGGTGTGAGTGAGTGTGAGTGATTGTGTGTGTGTTGGCCCTGCGATGGCCTGTTGAGCTGTTCAGGGTGTACGCCGCCCAGTGTATCTCTCATATATCATATATATAATAATTTGTCAATGCTAATAACTGTTTATTTATTAAAAATTATGTATTATACGTTTTAATCATTTATGTTCTCATTCAGAATGTAATTTCACCCCCGGTTCTGAGCCCAACCACCACTGCATCATTTTAATAAAATGTTAACAAAAGTGGGCAAAGGCTAAGAGAGTGTGGAGCACATATATCAGCACAGAGACCTATTTGCGATTATTCATGCATTAACCAGAAAGACTTTTTATTATAATTCTTTTATTCTAGTTTTGTGTTCGAAATTAAAACAAGAATAAACTAGAAAAGCACTCGGAGAGCGCAGACCTCCGCCAAGGCTGTTCAGTACCCCATATGTTATTGTAACAAATGCAGCATTTTTATAAATGCAACATTTGCTTATTATTTGAGCCCTACATTGCAAATGTGCAGCCATTTATATGATTGCATTGTGTATAGCACCTGCCTTGGATAAGAGGCCATGCTCTCGGATGAGGAAGCAATAATTGGATTATTTTTCTGATAATTGGCCTAACATTTGTACAGAAAGGTAAAGGAATGAGATTACACCATCAAACGCAAGCCTGGAAGTTACGCTTTGGTGTGGTCCGGACACAGTAACTCGGATGACTACTCTAAAAAAAAATCCCCTGCATCCAGACAATAATCTGGATCACTGCCAGAATTTAATCAATTGTTCCTTTTATCATTTTTGACATCAAAATCCGTTTATAAGTTTTTGAGTAATGTCCAACAAACCAACAAACAAACCAACACTGGTGAAAACATAACCTCCTAGGTTACATTACTACAGTCTTTGTACTTTAATGGGCCTCTGAGATCATCATAGCTGGTCCTTTTCTTCACTGTTGTTCGGCAGCTTTGCTGTTATTGTGTGAGATTTAAACGTCTTGGCATCGTATACCCATACGGTGTCAATTCCCTCTCCGGTCACATGATTGGGAGTCCATGTGGGGAAGGGGAAACGGCAGGCCACCACTCGGGCTGAGGACTGAAGCTCCGTCTGAAGCTTGGCTTCCAGCTGCTCCATCTGTGGGTCCACAATCACAATTACAATCAGATTGTAACTTATAATTACAACTAATAAGACAGACTCTACGTGCTTAATCTCAGAAAGGCTACAATCCCAGAGTTCTCCCATTTCTCACTGGTAAGGAGAGATTCTGGTCACATGTATGATGGCTCTGTTTGTTAAAAGTATCCGACTAAATTGCTTTGCTGTGTTACCATCTGTACAAACAAACATAAGCAAGATAATGGATCCTTATCTAAATTACTCCAGAAACAATAATCATTTCATTTTAATTGGATATGAGCTTAATTACTGTTTGTTTGTTTTTTTTGTTTTTTTTTATATATGTCGCTCATTTTAAAGGTTCTCTGTGTAGGTCTGAGTTGACTGCAACCAACAGAAACACTGTTTTTCAGAATTTGGGTTCACATACTTGTTAATCAGCACCAGCACACTCTGATTCCTCATTACTCTTTTCCCTACCAGATTCACGCTGCAAAAATGTGAAAGTAAAAATGTAAATAGGTGCTCTGTAGGAGTTTGTCACTTCTTGGCTACTGTAGAAACATGTTGGCGCAACATAGCGGTTATGTAGACAACTCATTCTTGCTTCCAAATAACACACAATAATTAATAGTTACAAGCGTTTATACATCAGTGAAAACCTCTTAAACACTACCTTGCATACTTTTCATTTATGAGAATAGATCCCCCTCAAATCCTACACAAGTGGACATTTAACTTCTGGAAGAGCTGAGCACTATCAGAACTGAAGCATCAGTTTATTCTTACCATCTGTGGAACTCCAAATATGACGACGTTAGAGTACTGTGAAAAACTGACCTATGAAAGACAGTCACAATACAGAAATGTAACTGATGTATTAACTGTCAGAAATCAAGATTTTATAATAATATGAACAGTTTATCAGTGCAATTTAAACAAATACACTTTCTCACTAGTGATGAGCAATCACAAAGCCAAAAAGTCTCAGAATCATAAGTACAAAAGACGACATCGTCATCATTTTTCAAAATTTGAATTTGAATTTACTGATCACTGCATAAAAATCTCAAATCATTTATTAAACAAGTTTTTGTGATGTTGGTGACAAAACATGTGTTTCTTGTGTTGTCTAACAATGTTAAAATGTTAAATTGGTCTCTATTACAATATTATTTCTCACTATAGGAAAAAACCCAATGAGGGAATAGTTTGCCCTGGTCTCATCCTTTCCATTACCTTCCACAGGTCAGAGATATGAAAAGAGGTGAGGTGATGAACTCCTTGTCTCCATGCTGTGTAACGGGAGTACCACACCAACCATGGATTCAGCTCAAAGCCGACAGACCTGAGACCCTCTCTTGCTGCAGCAATAACCTGTAGCAGACAGAAAATCAGTAAGATCACAAAAAAAAACAAAAAAATTTTTTTATATATATATATATATTAATTTTACAGCTTCTGCATGTGTCAGTACACTCACGTTATATGGATCATTAAGTGACAGAACATGTGTAATACATGGGATTTAACATAAGCTGGATCAGTAAAGAAGTTAATACCACACAGAAAAACTAACTAAAATTAGATTTTTAAAAAATGGTTTGTAATTCCATTTTCAAAGGAAATTAAACCCAAACTTAATAAAAGCTTGCATGCATAGTTTATGTCTCTTTCTATTATAACATGATGTTTCATGGATCTTTTTTCATGTCGATAATGAAAACAACCAATAACTCTGCACACAAGGGGCCACATTGTAATGCGAAAAGTAGCAAAAAGTCACATGATCATCCAATGTTTTCATCAGCAATATGCAACTAATTTGCATATCAGTACATGGCATGGTATACTTTCTTTCATACGTAAGATCAGACCCTTGTTTGAATGTATGTGAACGAAATCGCATTTTCCGTCATTTTATTTTGCATTATCCACTCAGAAAAATGGTATTTAATCCTGACATAGTGGACCAATCAGTTGCACCAAAAAGTTGCACACACTAATAGTTTATTTCATGGACCGCCTTTACCCTTGATTACACAGTGTTATCATCATGGCATGGTTTCTTCAGTTGGTCAGGTCGACCTAGTGGACCAATCAGATCAGGATGTTCCCATGTAGTATTTACTAATGTAGATTATGTGGAAATATTCCTATGTAATATGTACCAAAACACACACATTCTTAGATGGTAATCCAGGGGTGGAGATTAACACTAGTCCGCTGGCCCGTGGCGAGTCAAAAATCTGTATGGCGAGTGAAATTAGCTAGCAAGTCATCCTGCTGGCGACCTGACAAATCCAATATGTAAAGAAGATCTAGTGTTCCTGCCCAGTTAATATGAAGGAGGACTAGTAGTTTCATAATTTTACTAGTCCTGTTGGCCAGTAGCTTAGTTTTGCTAAACTCCACCCCTGGCAATCAAATACGTGTGAAACATTTCACAAGTACTGAAATTCCATAGTAAATCATCCCTATGCTCTAAATAATTGTAACAATTATACTATTATATACTATGATTATACTATAATATATTTAATTAACTAAAACAGTGTAACAATTATGTCCTCGGGAAATCAGAGAAATAGATATAAGTATAACAGTCCATGCTGTTTCAGAATGAGACTCCACTTATTGGACCACATATGAGGAATTAATGTAGTAATTGGAATGTTAAATAAAAAGTAAATGTAAAAAATTGCAAAAGAAAACAATAGAATGTAACACGCAAGCAAAATGCCAAGTATGAGTAGAAGAGAATAGAATAGAAACTATATTATATAAATATAATAGAACAGAAGTATGGTTTCTGTGCATGTTCTTCACATGTTTAGCTCAGTGTCAATCAGCTTGTGAACATATTTGTGAGAGTGTGTGTGTTGCCCTGTGGATTTGTATGCACTACATGCCTTACTAGGATAAAACAGTTACTGAAGGTGAATGAATGAATGAATGAATGAATGAATGAATGAATGAAAGAAATAATTAAATAATTTATATATATATATATATATATATATATATACACACACACACACACACACACGTGTGAGATGGTGTCACTGAGATATGCTGTGGTAATATGTGGATCATTATACAAATGATAAATGATTATGATGAAGGGTTTGGGGTTAAAGTGTCAAATCTAGGGGCAGCATCGTGGTGTAATGGTTAAGTGGTTAGAACATCTGCCTCATAGCAAGAAGGTCTCGGATTCAAGTCCTGGATGCGGCGAGGGCATCTTTGTGTGAGGTTTGCATGTTCTCCCAGTGGTTGTGTGGGTTTCCTCTGGGTAGTCAGGTTTCCTCCCACAGTCCAAAGATATGCACATTAGGCTAACTGGCTGTTTCACATTGCCATTGGGTGTGTGTTGGCTCTGAGATGGTCTGGCGAACAGTTCAGGGTGTGCCCCACCTTCCCCCAGAGTTGGCCCCAGTGTTGGCTGAGATAGGCTCCAGCCTCCCAGTGACCAAGTAGGAGTAAGCAGTTTGGCAAGTGAGTGAGTGAGTGAGTGAGTGGGTGGGTGTTGGATCTATATCAGGATCACTGCTCTGGGGAACAGACTGCTGATGCTGATTGATTTTGATCCTATGTGGCCAAAATGATGGCATGGAATCGACTCCGATTCTGAATCAGATTCGGAGTCGACTCCGGAATTTTTCATGGACCGAACAGCAACAAAGCTTAAATAAAAGTGGGGATTAGAAATGACTCACTATCCGTCCGTCGCCACTTCCAATGTCCACAAGCGTCCCGGATCTGGACTGTAAAGCTCTGAGGACGTTTTGGACCTGAGTGTTTGTAGCAGGGACGAACGGGAGACAAATCTTCCTCAGCGCTGGAGCGACGAAAGGTCCAGCAACCGCGTACAGAGCGAGCAACGAGCCTCCGAGTGCACAAGTAACAACGAGTCCCACCCGCCTTTTAATGCTATTCTCACCTGGTTCTCCCTGAGTCTCCTTTTCAGTCTTTATTCCTAAATCAGACATCGCACGTGACCTCTGAGTCAACTTACAAACTGATTCAAATGCACCAAGTGATCCGTGCTATTAGTTCTTAACGGATGTATTTAACTTAAATACGCAACATAAAATCATTTAAATTCAGTCAAACACATTTTATGACAATATATATTACATGAGGTATGGTTTATTGAAGGTATATGAGAAATAAATAATTAAAAAAAACAAAGAGGATACGGGGGAACTTTTAAACGTGAGCCCAGAGTGCACCACTAAACATCTTCCGGTGTGGTACAGCACATCTTATTGTTTGTTCCGCATTCATCAAGACTAAAGTCGTTACAAATAAAAAAAGAAGGAACAACAAAGAAGGGGTTATTGAAATATGGTGTGTTACATCCATGTTTAGTACAGTTGTTTATGTTTATCTGTTTTTTAATTCTCTTTTTTATGCCATCGTAAATTAACAAGTAGTTAATTTTGTCGGCCACGTGGTGCCACCAAATCCTACCAGATTATATTTTAGACTTCAAATTTCAGCTTTAAGTTTTATTGTCATATACAGGAAACGAAGGAACATCATCATTACCTCCAGTGAAATTCTTGGACTCAATGTTAATGTACCTGGAATTTTCATCTCGGATCTGAAGAAAGAAAATATTTGTACCACCATTTAGCCAATCATAATCAAAACCGTTCTTAATCAGTGCTATGTAGGCAAGAAAATGAAAGTTGTAACTATAGTGTTAATACACTTCCCAACCAGAAAAAAGTTGCAAACACCAATAGTTTATTTCTTGGACCGCCTTTACCCTTGATTACACAATGTAATCTTCATGGCATGGTTTCTTTAGTTGGTCAGGTCGAGGCTCAGCAACATTATTTGGCAATAAAATGAAGTGAGCTGTAGGGCAGAATGAACCGAACGTGTAGGTTTTCACATCAATGGACTTTTTCTTCCCTGGTTGCCAGAGATAAAAATTGGGGCTCAAATAGTGAAAGAGTGGTTCAGGGAGCATGAGGAATAAATTTCACACATGAACCGGAACCACAGGTTCCTGACCTTAACCCGATTAGAAGTCTTTGGGATGTGCTGGAGAAGACTTTATGGAGTGGTTCGCTTTTCCCGTCATCGGTTCAAAATATTGGTGAAAAATGAACCCGAATTTGGCTGGAAATAAATGTTATGATGTTCCTTAACAATGCCATGGCCGTTTCACACTGTAATCAAGTCTAAGGCTGATCCAATAAAATATTAGAGTGCACAACGTTTTTTTTGCCAGTGTATACTGTTTGCGTTGGTGCTCTAGATGAATTGTCAGTGTCTAATATTGCACCAAATAACAGTAATAATTGAACATTAAACAATGTGTAAATGAACATTGCTACAGTTGGTGGATAAATAACAATTATTGGCTAAAAGCCATTTAAAAGCCATTTCATCTCTGGGACTATTCAGGAATGTCCACAGAGCCAGTGGTGAATAACTGTTTTGATGTGTAGTACTCAGGAACATAAGAAAAACAAGCTAACATTCCATCTTCAGGGACATCCACATCACCTTCCACGAATAACTGTTAATAATTTCAGGACAGAAAAAAGCAATCAGCTCACACCATTGCTGTGTAGTATATACTAATGATAATTAGTTATTTAAGTAATAGTTTTGCATTCCAGTGGTTAGCACTGTTATCTTACAACAAGAAGGGTTTGAACCTCACCATCGACTTGGGCCTTTCTGTGGTTTCCTCCATGTGTTCTGGTTTCCTCCCACAATCCAAAGACATGCACATTTGGTCAACTGGCTACTCTAAATTGCCCATAGGTGTTAATGTAAGTGTGAATGGTTTGTATCTGTGTTAGCTATGTGGTAGATTGTGCTTCTTCATCAACCCTAATGGATAATGAATAGTATAAACTTTAATCATATGCAAGTTTTGTTGCTTTTGATTGACATTGTTCATGTTGATATACTTAGATACTGAGCAAACATCCCAAAAATCCCAGTTTCTCAGCAGAACTTTTTAAAAACCTAAATGTGGCATGCGTTTATTTTTGTTTTGTTTTTGTGTTTTTTAATAGAGAAATGAGGTGACCGTCAAATGTGGGTAAAGTGACTGAAGCTGTACAACACACCCGAGATGAGCAGTCTTTTACATGTCCATTTAACATGTATTAGACTCTGAAACTCCGAACAAGTGTCTATAGAACAGCAGCCTTGCAATTCCAAAAACCAACCAGTTAAACCAAGCTTAGAATCACAATGACAGCGTCTAACACGGAATCGTGTTCTGTGTCATTTTTACCTTGTCTGAGGTGTTTTCCGGGGTCTTGAGCATGGTTTTTCGAAAAAAAATAATAAAATAGATAGATAGATGCAGCGCCAATTTCCGTGTGCGGAGGCTGATGAGAAACCGGGAATTTTTTTTATCCAGCCTTACTGAGCCAATACAAAAGATTTTAGATTTTCAATCAATACTTACTTACTTTAACATTACTATAAGAAAATAAAATATAAGAGAGAAACCAGACACCAGTTTGCCGTAATCGTCTGTCTGCCAGAAGGCTCTCAATATCTTCCAGGAGCTCCAAAGTCAAACCCGTGTCATGAAGCCTGTTATTTCCTTGGGTCTACCTTGGCAGCTGAGGAGCTTTGGTGAAGTAATGGCTAGCAAGCCAACGATGGATGGTTTTCTTGCTAAGCTACACAAAGAAGACCACATGAAAATGTTGAAAATATCGAATTTAGTTTATTACTGATTATCACACAGGTGGCATGGTAGAGTAGTGGTTAGCATGTCTACCTCAGAGCAGGAAGGTCCTGGGTCTGAGTCCCGGGCTCGAGTCCCGGGCTCAGCGAGGGCGTTTATGTGTGGTTTGCATGTTCTCCCTGTGCCTGTGTGGGTTTCCTCTGGGTACTCCGGTTTCTTTCCACAGTCCAAAGACATGCACATTAGGCTAATTGACTGTTCCAAGTTACCCGTAGGTGTGAGTGCATATGTGTGAATGGTTGTGTGTGTTGACCTTGTGATGGTCTGGGTGGGCCTTGCCTTCGCCTGGTGTTGGCGGGGATAGGCATCAGCCTCCCCACGGCCCTAGTCGGATGAAATGGTTTGGCAAATTGAGTGATCATACAACGTACTAGCTAGCTAACTAAGAAACTTACTAGGCAACAGACATCAGAGCTGTTTCAAAGTTTTCCAAAGGCACATGGGAGGAAGTTCATGTAAAATAACCTCCCCATAGCCTCCCTATAGACCCCTAGTAAGATAAAGAGGTTCTGCAAATGAGAAGAGTGTTTACCGCACATTGTACTACTTTTTATTTAAGTAGAAAGATTTAATACAATTTTCTTTGGAGTATTTTTGTCTTTACAGCATTTTTTTGCATGTACATACATATTGTAGAGTATGTTATTTGTAGTACATGGTATATTTTGCTGGAATATAAAGCAGTATGATTTAATGTGTGTTTTCGTTTCAGTGTGACCCTTTTCATCATGTGCTGTTTTCACACATTAAACTTCATTCTGCTATAAATTTGTACTGGATTCAGACATCTTTGTTACTCTCATAATGACTGGCATTAGTTTTGATAAAATAAGGAATTTGCTGCAGTAATTTCTTTCTTTTAAGCAGAACATTTTTGCGTCAGTGTGTTCATGTGTTAAGTTTATTAGGGATATTTTTGGAAACGGTAGAGAAATTAGTGATTAAAGCCATATATAATAAGTGGTGAGACAGTAAAGTAATGACTCATAATCTCTAAATTAAAATGCACAAAGTTTTACAGATTTTTGACATTAAAAGACGAAGAACAAAATCACCCCAAATAAATTATGGAGGATTGAAAGTTAGATTGAAATGAGGTATTTATCATGTACTTGAAATGTACTCAAAATCATGTTTAGTCAGGATTCGAAATATTAAACATGAAAATTAATGTCAAATGAATGATTCATTAAGCACAGGGATTATGTGTCAGTTGTACATTTTTACAGTATACTGGTAAGATGTAATGGTCTTGTACCTTCAGGGTACAGTAAGTATTTCTTTAAAAGGGTCAGATAGCAGAAAATAGCCAACAAATAAATACAAATAGAGCACTCACAGATACTCGGAAAAACACGCTAAAATTTCACTTCACAACCACAAGTGAAGAACAAAATAAATGATGGAACAAAAAACTATACAGTATAGAGTGCAGATTAAATTCACATCACAGTGTTTCTTCATGTTTATAAAGACAACATTAAATAATATAACAACATTTTAATGACGGCACGGTGGCGCAGTGGTTAGCACGTCCGCCTCACAGCAAGAATGGCTGGGTTTGATTCCCAGAATCGGGGCGTTTCTGTGTGGATGTTCTCCCTGTGCTTGTGTGGGTTTTCTCCGGGTACTCCAGTTTCCTACCACAGTCCAAAAACATGCACAGTGGACTTTGCTGTTCCAAATTGCCCCTAGGTGTGAGTGTGAATGGCTGTGTAGGTGTTGGCCCTGCGATGGCCTGGCGAGCGGTTCAGGGTGTACCCCGCCTTCGCCTAGACTCACATGAGATGGGCACCAGCCTCCCCACGACCCTAATTAGGATTAAGCGGTTCAGAAAATGAATGATGAATGAATAATGAATGACTGAATAGTCAGTCTTCTAGACACAAACTGACAGTTCCGGTTAGAAATCATTGTACATGGACTGAATGCTCATGTCTCCATGGCTGCTCCTCCATGTTCTCATCCTCCAGCTCATCATCAAGCTCGCATACCTCAGTGTCCTCAAGTGAGTGGCTGTGCTTCATCACCATGATGCTTCTGCATGGATTGCTGGCCGTCTCAGCGAGAACCCCCAGGCTCAGGTCAGTGCGGCTGCCGATGGATGTCTGAGAGCCACAGTGGTGCCCATGAACGCACTTGGAGTTGGAGCGACGCAGCCCAGAAAAGTCCTCAGAAGATGCCATGCTCCTCAGAGTGCACAGCTCATAATGTGGTGGATCAAGGGGCTCAGGCAACAGAGCAGGATCGAATTCATCCGGTCTCACAAGATACTTCCTGCGTGGTTGCTTGACCTGCAGGATGATTGACGCTATGAGCAGAACAAGCACCACACCGCAGGTCACACCGATTATGGTTATGTTGGTATGGTCCAGGCTGTCTAAGATGGTGGCTTTCCTTTTCTCTGGACAGGAAAAATCAAGAAATTATTGATACACTTTTGCACTAAAGGAGCCAACAAGCAGAGTGGCACGGTGGCGTAGTGGTTAGCACGGCACAGAAAAAAGGGCCTGGGTTCAAGGTCGAGGCTTGGGTGTTTCTGTGTGGAGTTTGCATGTTCTCCCCATGCTTGTGTGGATTTCCTCTGGGCACTCCAGTTTCCTCCCACAATCCAAAGACATGCACATTAGGTAATTTTTTTCTGTTCCAAATTGCCCCTAGGTGTACGTGTGGGAGTGTGCATGGCTGTGTGTGTGTGTGTGTGTGTGTGTGTGTTGCCCTGCGATGGTCTTGCGAGCTGTTTGGGGTGTACCCCACCTTTGCCCAGTGTGGGCTGAGATAGGCTCCAGCCTCCCTGCAACCCTAAGAGTAGGAATAAGTGGTTCAGAAAATGAATGAGTGAATCTACAAGCAAATCAAAACCACAAGTAGATACCATGTGGTGTATTCATAATACCAATATATTGTTATTCATGTTAGTTATGATGTTTTATGGTTTTGCTTAGAAACCTAAACAACTCAAAGCTTTTGAAGTAAAGTCAATTCTGCTTGCTGAATATATCAAGAAGGCATTCCAATTCCTTTGCAGGCAACAACATGCCTTTCCCTGAACAGTAAATAAAGTTGCAAGCTTATTCAATCATATTATTTTACAACCCCATGAGTGATATTTTTCCTGGAATGAGGTGACGTATAAGCATCTCTATGAATAGTGCAGTCCACTAACAGAGTATCTACAGTAAGTCCCTCTGACTCCAATCAGCGTGAAAAAAATACCCCTTGAATTAAGTCATCTACTTGCTGTAGCGATAGCTAGCGGGCAGTGGTGGCCTGGTGGTAGGGTGCTGGATTACTGATCATTAATCTTGGCTGAACTTATCCTTGGCTGGATTACCAAGGTCAAGGGTTCAAGCCCCACTATCAAAGGGATGTCACTGCTGTCCCCCAGTGCAGCTAAATGGGTTATCAAATGCCATGTCTGTGGTGAGATTTTCTTCAAGAGCATAGCCGTCAGTGTGTTTCTGCCCGTGCAAGCTGTCCAGGGAGTACCCTGCCTTAGCACAGAGTTGGCTGAGATGGGTGCCAGCCTCCCCACAACCCTAATTAGGATTAATCAGTTCAGAAAATGAATGGATGAATGAATCTATCAAGTAGTCTATGTTGCAGAAATGTACTTTTGCTCTTCGTCACTGTATAAACAGAAATTGTTTTCTGATTTAGGCATTAATACCCATATTATGGTGCTTTCCTTAAACATAATGTAAACAGTAATGTAATTTTTTTTTCTTATATACTTCAATCAATATTAGTATACGGGTCTGATCACAAAACTGGCACACTTCAAACTTGAATAAATATTTCCATGTCCGGTTTATTTGTTAATCAATGCATCAAAATCTTTTGTGCAAGCCTGGGAGATAATACCAAAATATGTATATATATGTACAAAATATGTACATATGGTGAACACAAGTGTTGAAATACAGTATGTCCGTTCCTAGTTTACACCCTTTTTCATGCTCAATTTTGTGACAAGTGAAAGACCTCATTATTTTCACATCCTGCTGAGCCTCTGCTAAGGTCTCCACAGGTCCAATAACAACATGAAACAGAGCACAGGTGCACGCACAATGAACCACAGAATTTGTATGTGCATGGCAAAATTCCTAAATAAGTCTTAAAATGGGATTGATGATATACGTAAGTTTTCCTGTCTATGTTACATAGTGTATCTTGTGCACCCACCGATTACTGATGTATTGCCATGTCAAGCACTATCAATTGGCACAGTGTAACTAATTAGAAAATTATTAGCTAAAGCTATTTTAGTGAATGGCCTTCTGTTCTGTGTAGTATATACACAAGTCATCCCAAGTGGATAATGCTTGAATTGAAACTGCAGACAAACACTGATGATTTGTCACAATCATGATGACATCACAAAGTGTGCATGACCCCTGTGATGTGTTATGAGGGAAAATCCTCATCAACAATGAGGATTCATACACTGTCACTGGAGTCACATAGATACCATGTCATTATCAGTTATGACTTTTTACCTTTACAGCCATTCTCATCCCAGGGATATACACAGTTCTGGATACCATTGCACACTAGAGTGTGGTTAATGCACATGTTACTGTGGCAGAAGAAAGTATCTTCCTCACATGGAGCTATGAAACATAGAGAAAAGGATGTCACTGCAAAGTCTTGTGTTATGCCAATATTCATGTCCTTATATATATTTATGCAGAGTGGAAAAATAAAGTCTTTAAGCTTAGAGAACATTGGCTAAGGACAGGCTCACGTTCTCTGAAGGTCGTGAAGAGGATACGGAATCGGCTTTTGCGGCTGCCCTCATCAGCCCACATGTGAATGACTCCTAATGATGTGAGCAGCATGACATCATTGGCCACGGTGCTGCAAAACTTATTCTTCATGTGCTCGACTGAGCTGCTGCCATCGTACACTGCCACAAAGTTGTGCTTGCACTCATTCGAGTTCTGCATCTCGTACTCCATGAAGCGCAGGTAGATCTGCCAGATGTAAATCCAAAATATAGTTTACAAATTAATGAATGCTTTAATAACCTGACTGATTTAGACTGCACACTACGAGATTCATTGTGTACTCAGTAAGTAGATCTTAAGATAGTAAGTAGGTTTGTATTTACCCTCGAGCCAGGTAGTGCTTGAATGAACCACTTGCAGTCCACAGCCTCCGTTTCCAGAGCCTTGTTCTCCTTTTCCACCATAGCTGACTCAATAATGCCCTCAGGGCCAGTCATCTCAAACTCACACACTGAAATTTACTAAAACTCACAAATCTATTCACTCCTCTGTGCTGTTTTTTATAATGTTGTCTGAATAATCCTGAACTTACCTGGCAGTAACAGAGGAGTGGCAACATCTTTAAACTCAGGATCTGGAAAAACAGCAGGGTGTCGGACGAAAACATTACAACTGAACTGTCCTAAAATTCTGTAGAAATTACAAAAAGAACTTCATAAAAATTTGTAATAGTAAACACTAAATAGGCAGTCTGATTGGTTCCTTACCTTGTGATAATTAATAGTTATGCATATTAAGGGGATCAAAAAAAAGGTCTCAAAAATGAATATTCTCCTTGACGTTCCATATCAGGGGAAATTCTACAATATCCCCAAGCCAGAGGTGCATAATAGTATTAGTATAAGGCAAAAAAAACAAAACAAACAAACAAAAAAAATAATAAAATATTAACCATGATGGACGCAGATGAGCTCTCAGCACAGAGAGGTGTAGTGCTCTTTACAGCCTCTACAAAGTTGTGGTGGTACTGTGCAGAAACATAATAGAAACTAAATTGAAATTATATGTTTATATTTCGGGGGCAGTGGTGGCCCGGTGGTAGGGTGCTGGCTTACAGATCCCAAGGTTGGGGGTTCAAGCCCCACTATCAGCGGGTTGTCACTGGGTTATCAAAGGCCAGCCATGTCTTTCACTGTCTATGGTGAGAGGCATGTAAAAGAACCGTTGCTGATTTGCGTCAAGAGTAGGCTGCCTTTCTGCCCTGCAATGGCCTGGCAAGCTGTCCATGGTGTACTTTGCCCTCGCCCAGCGTCAGCTGAGATGGGCACCAGCCTCCCTGAGACCTTAATTAGGATTAAGCGGTTCAGAAAATGAATGAATGAATGTTTATATTTCCAAATTTATGCATGACACATGGACCATGTCATCCCCTGATCCACGTTTTTCTTGTATAGCATTGCGGGGAAACTGGAACCATTAAGCCAACTCTGGGCGATGACATCATTTTGTATGACATGCAATGCTGCCACTCGCCTTTTTTCGAACTGCTGCGCATGCGTATTTGTAGGCGGCCTAACACACTTGGAGGGAAAGCGCTATCCGCCCCCTCGTACGAATGAGCTCACAGATGCCCATGATTGGCTGGTGATCGCTTTGAGTGACAGGGAAGTGAGCGTATGCCATCCCTCCCTCCCGTGAGAGCTCGGCCAATTAGTTCCCATGGACTCCCAGTCACGGATGGCTGTGGCACCAATCCGGATTCAAACTTGCGATCTTCAGGTTGATAGTCGTGTACCTTGTCGATGCGCCACTCGGGAGCCCTAAAGTGTGATAATTTTAATGCTGCCTGCTTGAGTGCCCATGAAAAACTGAGGGTCTGTAATTTTGATTCAAGCATTATCCACCAGGAATAATGATTTAAGATCCCAAGATAGCGGTCCAGTCAGATGGCAGTATATACAAATTAACATTATCCACCCTGCAAAGTGTCATGCTTTCAAAATGTAAAAATAAACCGTAACAATCTTCTTTTTGTTTGATTTTCTTATGTTCCCATGTAGTATATACTTTTGGGAACTGTTTCTCTTTCAAACCTTAAGCAGAAATATCTAGTGTCACTGGGATTGATAAGGAAGAAAGAGTTTGATAGGGGAGAGAGACGATGCCGTCCTTCCCACCCACAGGATACCACAGGCTTAAGTTTATTCTCTAGGTTCCCAGCAATGGATGGCTGTGGTATCATCAGAGAAAGCTGAAAAAAGATAAATGTTCTTCTTCTAAAAGGTAGACACTTAAAATCAAAAGACATTTTTAACTAACAGAACTGACTGATTTTTATTAATCTGAAAGTCTTTGCATTATTTGATTAAGTATATTTCTCGAATATAATATTTGTGCACTGTTCCATAAGTAATAAATATTGTATAACGCTTTAACCTACTATTTAGTCTGAAGTCATACGTACACAGTGTTTTAACCTAACCATGAAAAATCTTTCTCTTTTATAACTGCTACATGGAGGATTAAAGAAGGAGAAACTAGGTCCTGATGCCTCAGAGTCATGCTTAATAATCCTCCTATCAAACAGATTATTAGTGTGACAGATTATAGGAACAGATATATAAACAGATTATAACAGACTAATAAGAAGTGGAGTAACAGAACATCACATTTTTATATCTAGTTCTTTGTTGGTTTAAGGTTAAAATTATGGTCATGTGTGTAGCAGTATTCTTTAATTATTTATTTTAGTGTAAATGATTCATTTCTCCATACAGAATGAGTGCATGCTAAGGGGGGGGTTCAGATTAAAAATCATCCACAGGTTCTCGGTAATCCTCTCCTGGATTACTCCAGTTAATCTTTGCTGCAGCTTGACATGGTGTGCAGGATGTGGGACTGGGGTGAAGTATATATTTACTAAAAACCACTGCATATGCACCATTTTAATCATTCTGAATTAGTAAATGTACTACTCATTCACTCATTTGCCAGACCGATTAACCCTACTTGGGTCACAGGGAGGCTGAAGACTATTGCAGCTGACACTGGGCAAAGGCAGGGTACACCCTGAACAACTTGCTAGATCATGGCAGGGCCAACACACACAACAATTCACACTCACTCTCATTCCTAGGGGTAATTTGGAACAGTCTATTAGCCTAACATGCATATCTTTGAACTGTGGGAGGAACCTGGAGTATCCAGAGGAACCCAGAGTACCCAGAGAAAACCTTCACAAACACAAGGAGAGCATGCAGACTCCACACAGTAATGCCCGAGCACGGGACCTTCTTGCTGTTAGGCAGATATGCTAACCAGTTAGCCACAGTGCATTGTATTTAAAAATTAATTGGAAATGGCTAGAAAAGTATGTAGTATGTGAGACCTTATTTCTGACAAAATATGAACAGTGGTCAATGGCAATAGACAAAATATAATCTCATATTAATTGCCCAGGGATATTGTTATTCCACATGTGATATTTTCCAAATTAAAAGTTAAAAGTTTTGTTAATCAAGAAAAGCTTGTTGAGAAACTCTTTAAATATAAAACTAAAAATATGTGATAACAAAAACTGTGCAAAAATAACATCATAACTTTTCTCTTCACAAAAGGTAACAATAAATGGTGAAGTGAACCCACGTGTTCACTGACCTTTCGCGTGTTATTGGTACTCGTACACATGCATGCTCTATCTAACTTGAAGACGAAGTTGAACTTGCCATTATCTAATTCGATGCTAGTGTTAGAACTACTGGAAAGTTCCTGTCTATGTAAATGTAATGACTATCATAATATTACTTTACTTTAATACGATTTCTGTAAGCTCTCAAATGTCTAGTAATAAAAACATGAACAATATATAGCTCACACGAAAGGTAATAACCTACTAGGACCGAGCATGCACTCATGGACTGCAGACAGACAAAAAAACCTCACAATCTTCTGCGGACAGTGCGATGTAAACACATTATGTAAGATATATTTGAGCATGGAGCACAGGTATGTTACTATTTAACCTGGGTTTACACTGGGGCCACGATGTCCACGATTTGAGAGAATTGTGATGAGAGTGGGGGGCTCGTGAGATCGAATCTCAATGATCTTGAGGGAACTTGGTGGAATCATGATGATTGTGACAAGTTTTTTGTCTGTCAAAACATTTTTGACACAATATGACGCCAATTATGATAGAATGTGGGAATCGTATTAGAGTGCAGTAAATCTTAAAAGACCTTAACAGAGCGTAACAGACTTTGATGCACCATTGTAAGAGATCTTGATGAACTTGGAAACATGATCCCTTCACATTTCATCGCTTGGATGTTCCCTGCCTCCTTTTATACCCCAATCATACTCCAAATCGTGGAGCTCCATGGATTTTTGATTCGTGGAGATCGTGGATATCTTGGCCCCAGTGTAAACCCAGGTTTATTAGCAAGCAAGTTAGCTGTGTGATATATATATCACAGAGAGATATAGATATAGATATAGATAGAGATAGATGGGGCAGTGGTGGCCCGGTGGTAAAATGCTGGATTACTGATTCCAAGGTCGGGGGTTCAAGCCCCACTATCAACGGGTTCTCACTGCTGTCCCCCCAGTGCAGCTAAATGGGTTATCAAATGCCGGCCATGTCTCTCGTAGATCAACTACTAAATTTGAGAGCTTTGCCTTTCTGCTCAGCTCCCTCTTCACCACAACGGACTGGTACAATCTCTGATTTACAGCAGAGGCTGCACCAATCTGCCTGTTGATCTCCTGTTCCATCCTTCTCTCACTCATAAACAAAACCCTCTTTTGGACAAGTGGAGATACTCCTCCACTTGGGGCCAGACCTCATTCCAGACCCGGAGGGTGCATTCCTTCCTTTTTCAGCTGAGAACAATTGCCTCAGACTTGGAGGTGCTGATTCTCATCCCAGCCACTTTGCACTCAGCTGCGTATCGCTCCAATGAGAGAGGGAGGTCCCAGCTTGATGAAGCCAAAAGGACAACGTCATATGCAAAAAGCAGAAACGAGATCCTATGGCCACCAAACCAGAACCCCTCAATACCTCGGATGTGCCAAGAAATGCATTCATTCATTCATTTATTTTCTAAGCCGCTTAATCCTAACTAGGGTCGCAAGGAGGCAGGAGCCTTGCCAAGACACCTTGGACAGCTCACCAGGCCATCGCAGGGCCAACACTCACACAACCTTTCACTTTCACACCTAGGGGTGATTTGAAACAGCCAATTAGCCTACTGTGCATGTTTTTGGACTGTGGGAGGAAACCGGAGTTTCTGGGGGAAACCCACAGCAAGAAATTGTGTCCATAAAAATTATGAACAGAACCGGTGACAAAGGACTTCCCTGGCGATCTCCAACCCTCACTGGAAACGAATTCAACCTGTTGTTACCAACGCGGACCAAGCTCTGGCTCCGGTGGTACCTAATGGCCCGTAGCAACGGGTCCGGTACACCGTACTCCCGGAGCACACCCCACAAGATAGCCAGAGGGACACGGTCGAAATCCTTCTCTAATTCCACAAAGCACATGTGGAGAGATTTGGCAAACTCCCATGCCTCCATCAGGATCCTGTAGAGTGTATAGAGTTGGTCAAGAATGCTGTGGCCAGGACAAAAACCACACTGTTCCTCCTGAATCCGAGGTTCAACTATCGGTCAGATCCTCCTCTCCAGTACTCCTGAATAGACTTTCCTGGGTAGGCCTCTCCTCATAAGCAACTGCAGAATGGAATAAAGTCCAGCCCCTCTCGAGATGGATGGTTCCACAGCCCAAGCTATGTGTCGAGGTGAGTCCAACTATATCTAGTCGGTATCTCTCAACCTCGTGCACCAGCTTAGGCTCGTTCCCTGCCAGAGAGGTGACATTCCTTGTTCCAAGAAGGAGTGTCAGTAGCCGAGGATCAGTCTGACAGAACCCATGTCTTTTTTATTTGATCTTTGTTGTATGCTTATGTAGCACCTTGTCCTGGAGAAATGTTGTTCTGTTTCACTATGTACTGCATCAGCTATATGTGGTTGAAATGACAATAAAGCTTCTTGAACTTGAACTTGAACTTGAATTAATGGGTACCAGTAAAAATACTGGTAAGGTACAAACTAGCTTCCCATCCAGGATGAGTTGAACTACAGAAACTGGGATAAGCTCCAGCTTGATGAGCTAGTATGCTTGGGTATAAAAAGCTCAGCTGACTTTACCTTACGTCCTTACCTTACAGGTTTCTGTATGGGAGTTTGCATGTTCTTCCCGTTATTGCGTGGGTTTCCTCCAGGTCAAGTCAAGTCAAGTCAAGTCAGTTTATTTGTATAGCGCTTTTTACAATTGACATTGTCACAAAGCAGCTTTACA
>JAQMYF010000010.1:123655-144479 GCA_030014195.1 Neosilurus mollespiculum | reverse complement strand
ATATGCAGTATATACAGTGTGTATAAGAAAGGCCGAGCCCTTGATTCGAACCAGGGACCTTCTTGTTGTGAGGTGGACGTGCCAAACACCACGCCACTGTGCCGTCCCAATAAATAAATAAATAAATAAATTCAAATTTAAAACTTAATTAAAATAAAAAGAAGAATGCTGCAAATATTATTCCATATAAAATTGAGGCTTCTATTATTTTTATTATTACTTTATCTATGAAACAGGTGTCTTAGTGTATTGTTCTGTGTACATTGGTTAGTTTCCTTCCTTCTCTTTACATCATTCCACTGTTCGCAGTAAGAAGTGTGGGCTGTAGGTGGCGCACTTTTCCTCCCCGCCACCGACAGAGAGATCAGAGAAGAACTCGGGAGGCTGCGGGTTGTTGCTACTTGGCGGTAACGCATCACAACGCGGTATTATTTCTTCAGCTGTCATTTACGCTTTTTTTTTTTTTAAACTATCCCGTTAATTTCTCGGTTATTTGCATCACAAGTTAAAGTTGCGTCATTTATACACACGTATATAATAATTGTCGGAAATGAGTAGCGTAAACTGTATTCACGTGAGGCCTTTGAAAACCAGCGCGTAGCAGTACTGCTAGCATTAGCGGCTAGGGCTAGCCAGTTATCCCTGTGTTTATATCTGCGTCAGTAGGTAAATATATTCATAGATTAATACGAGTTATACAACTCGTAAATGTTGGGTTTTGTTTAGAAGTGGTCACCGATGTGAAATTACAGACTTATTGTGTGTATGTGAAGTGAGGTTGTTAGCATGGGGAGCACCGTCGCGGCCGCACACACTTGAACATTATTAGCATTAGCTAGCTAGCGTGCTAACTCCATTAAACCCAGTACACTGTATTTAAAATGCACTTTAACGCGTTGACGCAACGGTGTGTGGTGTAGAGGTATCTTTTAAAGCGTGTGTGCTCAGTTTTACTAAGCTAAATGTGTGTGTAATCGATATATCGGTGTAGTTGTGTATGAGAAAGCTGCACCGCTAACGGACATCTGTGTTGTTGGCTGGTTAGCATGCTAGTCAGCGTGGTCTGTTTGCTTTTTGCCGTTTGTTTGTTGTCCCTGCTCTTTACACAGCCCAGAACACGACTTTAAGATCTAAGCGGCTTTCATTTAGTCGAGTAAAAACAAGTGCAGGTTATTAGACACCTTTTTTCAGACATGTCTTTATGATACATTAGCAATACGTGCGCTATCATAGCTGAGCGATATATCGTTTGTCTCTCGGTATCACGATACTAATATCGAAGTTCACTAACAAATTGCATTTTCTGCTGTGCTGTGAGAGTATTGTGAGGTCTTGCATAGCAATATCACAGTATTCGGTTTTTGTTCGCCCGTAAACTGGATTTCCGGTAGAGTTTCCCTGTTGCTGATGAACGTGTGCACTGTAAACACGTCTCTTGGATGTGAATTGAAATGTGTGAATCATCTGATGTGCTTTGTTGACCGGCAACTGTTTTGTTTCTGTTGCAGCCGAAGAGCGTTAAAGTCAACAGACGGTGGACGATAGAGGTTTTGTCACGCTTGTGAGAGGGCTTCCGTTTCGAAGGTGAAACAAGAGCAGGAAGTTTATCGTTATCATTTCACACACTCACTGTGTTGGCCGCTGAAGCAAACAGAGCATGGTGGCTTTCCTTAATCTCAGGTCTATAGTCAGACCAGCTACTTCATCTGTTTTAAAGTGGAATGCATGCTCTTGCTTTCTGTCATAGAATTCTGCTGAGGGTTTTTTTTTTTTTTTTTTTTTTTATAAAAGACTCTCATTTGTTGTGGCAAATGCTAATCTCAGATGATCACACACGTAAACAGTGAACACACACCCAGAGCAGTGGGCTGCCAAACATTGCAGCGCCCGGAGAGCAGTTGGGGGTTAGGTGCTTTGCTCAAGGGCACTTCAGCCATGAAGGTGGAGGAAGGGAAGGTGCAGCTCACTCCCCCCACCGCTACACCCTTTAGATCCCAAACCTGCTTCTCTAACCATTAGGCCACATGTATATGTATATATCAGAATACTTTATTGATCTCGGAGGAAATTGTGTAATATGCAGTATATACAGTGTGTATAAGAAAGGCCGAGCCCTTGATTCGAACCAGGGACCTTCTTGTTGTGAGGTGGATGTGCTAAACACCACGCCACTGTGCCGTCCCAATAAATTATTTAATTAAATAATATATTCTGCTGAGGTTTTTTTTTTTTTTTTTTTTTTTTTAAGACCCTCTCATTTGTTGTGGCAACTGCTAATATCAGATGATAACTGAAACTGAACTGTTTAAACTCTGCTCAAACCAGTAATGTACAGCTCTGCTTCTAGAGAGGCTGGTGGTGTAGTGGTTAAGGTGCCGGGCTTATGATTGAAAAATCGTGGGTGGAATCCCTGTTAAACCTCCACCGTGCTAAGACCTCTGGGCAAGGTCTATATTGGGTCTTACCCTGCGATGCGATAGCGTCCCATCCAGGAGGAGTAGAATTCCTAGTTGCTTCCTATCCCATAGCGTCTCATCCAGGAGGAGTTGAATTCCTAGTTTCTTCACACTATAGAAACCAGGGATAAGTCCAGTTGGCTCAGGTGTAAAACCCAACAGTCTTTACCCTTTCCATCATGTACCAAGCAGATCTAGTAGTCAGTTTTATTAGGCTTGTACAGCAACAAATTCTGTGCTAAAATGACCTTGTAAATTTTACATTTGTTTTTTGGTGTGTTTCAGTGGTTTAGATTGCTGAGTAATTGAGAGTGTGCATTGTGCCAAACACTTCCCCACGGCCTTCTCAACCCTGGTCGCCTCAGTTAATCAGAGCCTCGTAGGTGAGTGTGTAAATTTCTGGGGGGGTTCCCTCCCATTGTTGTTTTTTTGTTTGTTTGTTTTTGTTTTTTCCCTTGCAGCGAATTCTAGGCTGCTAAGGTTCACTGTTTAGACTTTTTACTCCTGGTTCAAGTACTACAGGAACCACCTGTAAATCTACATGTTTTACATTTTCAGGTTTGAGCAAGTCACCCAAGGTAAACCAAGAATGACGAATAAACGGTGTAAAAAGGGAAAGTCATGCAGTTACTTTGCACCAGTTTTATCTTGTTGAACTTTGACTTGTGAGTTCCCAGTCTTCAGTCTTGGGAGCCAGTAGACTTAAAGGTCTGGGATCACTAGGTGCTAAAAATGGATATGCTGCATACCATTAATTTTAATGTTGTCTTGGGAAGAAAGCTGTCAGTTTACTGAGAGATTGTAAGGATTTTTTTGTGTTTTGAAAACTAGTTTTTTTTTCTTTGCTCACTAAAATTCTTATCAGCTGTGTGAGCATGTTTGTAGACTGTATAAACACCTTAACGCATTATTTCACTACCTCTCTTCAAAATATGTTTGAATACGTTTACATTTGTTCTGTCTCTGTTTGTTGGTTGCTTTAGAGAGGCAAACCTCTGATGATGGAGAATGGTCAAGGTACAGGCTCCAAGCTGGGCCTGCCGCCCCTCACGCCAGAGCAGCAGGAGGCACTCCAGAGGGTAACTGAAGGTTTATTTTGGTATACATTTTCTGGTAGAAATTTTCATGTAACATTTTATTTATTTTTAAAAGAGATACAGTAACTATACCACACGCGGTGCACAAAAGTATGATCGGGATTTCTCCAGCTATATTTATTTTCGTGCTGTAGTGCTGTGTCATTTTGATGAACCATCAAATACCAATCAGAGAAGAACTTCTGTCACACCCTGCAGAATAAATTTTCATAAGAGTCGATAGTTCGCCGGCAGTGACAAGCCGAACTTTTCAAGCTGAACTTGGGACAAATTTCGTCGAGCGGAGTCAAATTCAAGTTAAATCAAGTGTCTCTGATATACATAGGTAAAAATCACATACCTGGTTTCAGTTTTTTATTCTGAATAGTCCTAAATCAAGCCGTTGAAAACAGCTGACCCCTCCAACTCACATACATTGTCAGTCAAAAACTAGGACGCTCTAGTCCACTTTAAGCGCATCACCCATGCTCAAAGTCATGTGATCACCACTCATGCTACGATTGGTCAGATCAGGGAAGGCATTTTTCATTCTTTTCTAGGAAAGGGTGTACGGATTGTATTTAATTTTGTTTTGTAAATAAACAGTTTTCCTGCAATTCAGAAGTGATTTTATATTTTCTCTGTTTCTGTGAATATTCTCCAGTACATACATTCCTATACATTCATTATATTTTACTCTTGGTGGAGTGAGTTAACACAAGTATAGCTCTAAATATTTGTTATTAAAAGTATAAGTGCTAAAAAATTGTATAATGAAGCTGAAAATGGCAATATATCACAGATGTAAATATAGAACTACTAAATAGAAGTGCATAAATACTGAATTAAAGATTTCACAGAAGAGTCCTCACATTTATAATCACAGACAACCATTACAATGAGCATGTTTATATGATGATGATAAATTAATGCCAGACAGCATATAGTTCATCTGCTTGTTCCTGGGTCGGGTTGCGGGGTCAGCAGCCTAAGCAATGCGGACCAGACGTCCCTCTTCCCAGCCACTTTCAGAACAAGGCGTTCCCAGGCCATCCGAGAGACGTAGTCCCTCCAGCGTGTTCTGGTTCGACCCCGAAGTCTCTTCCCTATTGGACATGGCCGAAGCACCACACCAGGGAGGCGTTCGAGAGGCATTCTAATTAGATGCCCGAGCCACCTCAACTAGCTCCTCTCAATGCGGAGGAGCAGCAACTCCAAGCTTCTCCCGGTTGACAGAACTTCTCACCCTCTCTCTAAGGGAGAGTCCTGTCACCTGAAGGAAGCTCATTCTTTCTTCTTCTTTCGATCACTACCCAAAGCTCGTGACTATAGGTAGCCATAGGATCTTGTCTCTGCTTTTTGCAGATGACGTTGTCCTTTTGGCTTCATCGAGCCTAGACCACCAGCTCTCGCTGGACCGATTCGCAGATGAGTGTGAAGCGACCGGGATGAGAATCAGCACCTCCAAGTCCGAGGCCATGGTTCTCAGCCGGAAAAGGGTGGAATGCACCCTCCTGGTCTGGAATGAGGTCCTGCCCCAAGTGGAGGAGTTCAAGTACCTTGGGGTCTTGTTTACTCGTGAGGGAAGGATGGAGCGGGTGATCGACAGCCTTTGCTGTAATGCGAAGCTTGCACTGGTCTGTCGTGGTGAAGAGGGAGCTGAGCCGGATGGCAATGCTCTCAATTTACCAGTCGATTTACGTTCCTTCCCTCATTTATGGTCACAGCATAGTTACATATCATAATTTAAATTTTAAACCGTAATGTTAAAAATTGTTAATGTCCTGTAAAATTACAACATTGTAAGAGCTAAAATTATTGTAGGCTGTAATATAATCTATATGTAGCCAATCCAACAATAATGTTTTCTTCATATTTCCAGTGGTGTACATCATTGGATTCAGCCTACCCAAAAACCCCTGAGTGCCAATTTTCAGGGGTATATCACCATAATTAAATAATTTATTAATCTAAAAAAAAAATTTTTAAAAAAGGTCGTGTTTCTAATTTAGCGTTGTTGTTTTATGTACTGCTCATCTGCCTATAAAACAGTGAGAATGCCGACATTAAAACTCCCATGACTTCTTTATTCATGGATTGATTTGCAAATTTCAAAAACTATTCTGATCCCTAAAAATTCTGGTGTGGAGTAGCTATATACAGTGTTATTCACATCATTATTCGACAACTGACAGTGAGCCACCTTTTAGCTGACTGGATGTTTTCAGCTGTAGGTGTTGGTAGGAGGTTGTTAGAGCCCATCTGCCACAGATGCTTTCACAGTCGAATTATGAAGAGATCATTCTGTACTAGGAATTTGTTGATCTTGCATTCACAAAGCTAACCATGTTTTCAACTTGCAGGCAAAGAAATATGCTATGGAGCAGAGCATTAAGAGTGTCCTGGTGAAGCAAACCATAGCTCACCAACAGCAGCAGCTTACAAACCTGCAGGTGAGCAAAGAGAAATATCCATTCTAGCAAATCCTGTGTTCCACAGTACCACTGAGATAAGTTTGTTGCTCAAGTCTGATGTGTGTAGACACATTTGTTAGGGACATTGGCTACATAGAGTCTGTTTTTATCTCTAGGACTGCCTGCAGTTTTAGAGTGACTAACCTAAAATGTTCATTTAATACTCAGTTCTTCATTCGGTACTGTTTATAAACAGATCAAGGTCAGAGATCAGGGTTGGAGGAGAGAGACAACTGTTACAATTTTAGGGCCTAGGTTTTTTCTTCTATGATTCGTGGCTTAATTAAACTGTTAAAAGGGAATTTGTGGTTTACGGTTCCTTATGCACTCACTAGGAACACCTGCTCATTTCTGAAATTATTCTCTCAGCCTGTCATATGGCAGCTGCACATTGCATTAAATCCTGCAGATAAAGACCAGTTAATGTTGTTGATGAAAAGACCAGGGAAACCTTTTAATCTTGAGAAGCCCGGTTCAGATGAATCTCTGTTATATTTCAGGGTTGTTTTGGAGCCCGTGCCTAGTCTTGCACCAGTCCATTTTAGCAGCCAAATAACCAGTTTTCAACCCATAAAACTGGTTCCAGTCATAAAATTGTCAAAACTTTGTAATTTTAATCGAAAAGGGGGAAAAACTGAATTCGTATAGCATGTAGTCTGTTTAATTAATAGAAGTAAAACAGTTTCAGTATTGATGTGAAATGAGTAAAAGTCAACTGCTGCTTTCCTGAAAAGGCATACTACCATTCAAAATCGTATGCCAAGTCCTTATACACAGTGTACCATTTAGACCAGGGGTGTAAACTCCTTTTCACTGAGGACCACATCCTGTTCCAAAAGGGCAACCACGAAATCTGCATGGCCATATTATTTGTTTATGCATTTGTCCTCTTTATCTTTTATTCGCTTTCCTTTTCTGACAATGCTCGACATTGACAAGCTAGTGTGCAAGCTTTCCTCAGTCATGGATGGCTAGCTGTTTACTTGAAATAGGTTGGCTCCACCTAGTGGAAGGAAGATGATTTATGTTTCATGGTAATATTTGATGCAAAGAAGGCATGATAATCATATACATTAAAAGTTCTCGCAGAAATAAGTTGGATGGCCAGATTTGGCCCGCGGACCTTGTGTGTGACACCTGTGACTTAGACTCACTGTGTCCAATATTGCACAAGGATTTTTTTACAGGTCTGAAACATAGTTGTGTTTGTAGCTGATAGAAAGGGCTGGTGTTCACCTGCTGGCTCAAAAAAAGGTCTAGTACGTATGATCTCGCTGGAATGTGAGTTACCTTTTATGGTTAATTTTCTTTTTTCCTCTCTCTCTCTTTGTTTACTGGAATTCCTAAATCTGCGATTTCTGATAATGAAAAGAGAAAACGACAGTGATTTCTCTTACATGAAAATAGAATGGCCTAATGCACACACACCAGTAATGTACTTTTAATATTCACTTAAATCCATTAAGGGAAATGAAGCTGAATGCACTAACTGGACTTGAAGCTCCTTGTTGTTATGGTAACATTCATAATCTAAGAGTGCAAACCTCAGCCAAGCCCAGCAATCGCCCATATGAACCAAAATGTTAAAAAATCGTCCTGTTTCACTGTTAAAGAATCCTTTGTTTAAATAATCATGGATCTATCCCAGTTCACCGTATCACATTAATTCTGTCAAACATGTTTTTTTTTTAATTTATAAAACTAAATGGTAGTAAGCAGTATTTAAAATTAAGAATTATTTGTTACAAGCAGACCATTATCTTATCTTATAGTTTTTGTAAATTCCAATGTTTATTTGTAATAATTCCATATTTACTGCAGCACCATCAAAACTCTCGGCAGAAACATCTAATAACAGTTATATATCATTAACTGTAATTGTTATATGGTGGAACTGAGAAATAAAAGTATATTTAAAGGTAACTTTTTTTTTTTTAGCAATTTATGGCATGTAATACCAGCATAATGTTACTGAGGGAACAAAATAAAAGGGCAAAAAAAAGAGTTATCTTGAGCCAACCAGCAGTTGAATCTAGATACTTCTCATCTGTAGTCAGATGTGTTATCGGATGTTCTACTGAGCTGGATGAAACCACTAGCCCAGAGGAAAGTTTATAAAATGCAACAACAAAAATAGAATTCATATATTCCTTGTCCAAAGTCTCACCTCTGGTAGAAATTTCACGAAAACCCACATATAGACTTTAGGATAGTTCTTCTAACAAACACAAGGACCTAACCGAATACAAAACCTCCTTGGCGGAGGTAATTATACATAAAGGGTGTACTGATTAAGATAATCTCCAATGTATTCTGGACCATTCTGTTATTTGGTACTAAACTCTTGACTAGTATCTGTATGAGTTTTTGCATTGTGCTGCTGCCACATGATTGGCTGAATGAGCAGGTGTATTAAAGTGGCCAGTGAGTGTAATATAGTTATTGTAATGAACGTATGAATCAGTGTACTCTTTAGTATCAGTGTTTCCCATGTTTGCTAAGATGTCATGAATTCAGAGAGTTGCTGTTTGTCGTCGTTTTTTCGGCCAGCCTTATGTGACGTTCAGGTGTGATTTAGCGATGTGCTTGTATTAATACTGTATCAGTATCGGGGGATATGTGAAGGTTTAAACGGTTCAGTTACAGATTAGAATGCAACCCTATTCTTCTGTCTGGAATCTGATATCTGTCTTGCAAAAGAAATTAAAACATATCTAACCTACTTTTCAGCACTTTTCCATTTTACTGTGTTTCAGATGGCAGCAGTGACTATGGGCTTTGGAGATCCTCTGTCACCCTTTCAATCGGTCAATAGAATATTAAACTATTTCTTTCTCTGTGCGCATTTTTGATGCTATGACTGAGTGACAAACCAGGCCAGATATGCAAAGCTGATTGTCTCAGCATATTTCAAAAGTAGACATGGCTTCCCCCCATGGAGTTTCTTTTTTTTTCTTTCTTTTTTTTTCTTTTTTGTGCGGACAATGTTGTGTATGTGGTCGGTCACTCATCTCATCACAGGGTACCAGTTGTCACATGGCTTTTACAACGTCAGATTAATTTTGCAGTACTGGAGACTATTTGGGTTCGGGTGGGTAGGTAAGGGAAAGACTTTGTAAAGGATATTTCACTAGCGCAGGTCTTCTGCTCATCACCGCCTTTAAAAATGCCGCAACAACTCTTAGAATATTTATCTTCCAGAGATCATTGATATATCTAGACTCCATGTGCATCCAGCATTTGTGTATGTGTGATTGGTGTGCTGGGGATGTTGTAAATCCATGTCTCCTTTGTAAATATGCTGTGAACTATGAGAGCCAGCTTGGTGGGCTTTTTATAAGAAGGATAGCCAAACAAAAAAAAAAAACCACCCAGCAGCCAAAAGAAGTCACCTAGGTTAATTTAGGTAGGGAAGCATTCCTAACATTTGTAATTAAAGGGGGAAAACCTGTGTACATTAATTATTAGGTTATGTGGTTTGTGCAGATTCACCCCTTCCTCTTGGAGAATTCCAGCGTAAGTCCAAAAGCCACCAAAGGAGGCACCTCAGGTTTCAGCTGATAATTGTGGTTTTGATGGTATGGTTTTGTTGAAAATTGTCTTGTTGGAATCTTTGCACTCCAGGTTAGTCATAACTGTACATGTTTTGAAATGTGTGCTGTGCAGGCTCAAAGTAAAACCCCTGAGCTCACTGTTAAACAGAAGGGCTTCTCTACATCCTCTCTAACTCCCTGGCATTTATGCTTAAGTTGTAAGTTCATACACATAAGCATATGAAACCCAAAGAGGACTAGAATTAGGCATTTGTTTGAAAATTGTAGTCAAGAAAAGAAAAAAAAAAGCCTTTTTGTTCTAATTTGTGTGGTGCTGTGCTGTCTTGTTTCTGTTTAATATTCATCAGCAGCCAGTCTTCTCTCTCTCTGTCTCTTCCCTACATGACACCAGATGGCAGCACAGAGGCAGCGAGCTCTCGCCATCATGTGTCGCGTCTATGTGGGTTCCATCTATTATGAGCTCGGCGAGGACACTATTAGGCAAGCTTTTGCTCCCTTCGGCCCAATCAAGAGCATCGACATGTCCTGGGACTCTGTCACCATGAAACACAAGGTATCACTACTCCTCCTTTTCATCCGAGATGCATATAAATCCACAAGGCAGCGTGATGGAGCTCTGACGTTACATTTAAACAGCCTGATAATTATAATACCTGTGATGTAGAAGTTAGGAATAAAGCCAAGTCCCAGCACTAAACAGAATTTGTACAGTAATAGTAAGGAATGATGGTGCCTCTGTCTTTGGTAGGGTTTCGCCTTTGTGGAGTATGAGGTGCCTGAGGCTGCTCAGCTGGCTCTGGAGCAGATGAATGGTGTCATGCTGGGTGGAAGAAACATAAAGGTGGGTCCAAAAACAAAGGAATTAGGGACTTGTTATATAACTATCATTAAAACTTGTCTGGTGTGTGAGGTTTAAGCGTTTAGAGATTAGTTAGTCGGATAAATTTGTGCTACAGCTTCCTTCGTTTTTTTTTCTGCAGCCTGATTGTGAAGTGATGCCGTCTCATGTTTATGTATATTAATTTACACTGATCTCTCTGTAAAAGGGTCAGTGTGGGATATATATATATATATATCGATTTTTTTTTTAGCCCATTGTATCATAGTGATGTACGTCAGGCATGCTGCCTTTAAAATTTAAAGAGAGGAGCTGATGAGCTCAGTTCTGAGAGCAGCATGAAAAAATATCACCAGAAGCCTGAAATGAAAAGCCAGTCAATTACATTATTTATTTTTACAAGCTACAAAAAAATGGGAATTTAGATACACTTCAAACCCTATAATTATTACCTTATTTTTGTTTTCTAAATGTATGCCTAAACACCAATTTTTTTCTGGGCAGTTTTTAAACTACTTGAATTCTGCCTCCATATTTTTTTAAGCCCTGATTTTTATTTTAATAGATCTGTGTCTTTCTGTCTGAGTATGCATGTTCATGCCATATATACTTCTGTAGGGTTGAACTGATGAGAGGTAGCAACTATTTTGTTTTAACAAATGTTTGAATCCACACCAGCTGCTTCAAATCCAAAGCATGTTCGAGGCACCTAAAAGTTAAACCCATCCATCGTCCTGTTGGTTTTGTGCATTACTTCAAACTCTGTCCTTTATGCACGTAAATGAAATCCACTGACCTCAGTCACGTGTTCTGTATCCTGTTCTTCGTGCTTCTTTGCCACATTTGGATTTTAGTTTTCTTGATATAAGGAAGCAGGGTGTTATCTTAGTAGTGCATGTGTCTGTTGTGGAATGAATTGGTTGTTATTGCAATACAGCTGCATTGCTTATGTGATGTGTCCAGTTTGAATTTGGGGTGAGTCACAAGAGAGATTTGCTGTGTGAGAGAAAGAGAGTGTGTAAATGAGTTGTAAAGAAAGAGAGAATTTGTGTGAGAGCGAGAGAGCGTGTAAATGAATTGTAGAGCGAGAGAGCGTGTAAATGAATTGGAGAGAGAGAGAGAGAGAGAAAGTGTGTGTGTGTGTGTAAATGAGTTGTAAAGAGAGAGTGAGTGTATGTGTGTGTGTGTGTGTGTGTGTGAGAGTAAGAGAGAGAGTGTAAATGAGTTGTAAAGAGAGAGTGAGTGTATGTGTGTGTGTGTGAGAGTAAGAGAGAGAGTGTAAATGAGTTGCCGACTGTGGGTTTGTGTGCACTGTTAGCCGCACTGCTGTCCTGCTTTCTGTTTTGGAGCCCTGTTTCTGTAGGTACTCCAGAGACTGGGCGCTTGATGTATTCACGTGCTGCTCTCAAGCCGGAGTGTGCACTGATGATGGGCTGTGCCTGGCTGCTGTCGCTTGGCCACCCCACCTGCAGCACAGACACTGCACAGGCTGCAGCTGACCATTACACTTCAGTAATCACATGACACATTGGGACGTTTAGGAACATATCACTGTCTGCACCATTTTTGGTTGGGTTTGCATGAGGTATATGAGGAGAGCTAGTGTAATGGATAGAGTAATGGGAGCAACAATAGTATAAGACAGTGGTGATCTAATTTTTGGTTCTTGTTAGGGGCAAGTTGACCACTGTTGTGGATGGAAAAAATGTTTAAGCTCTTTATATACCAGTAAGGTGTTAGAAAAGGGTGTGTAGAATATTATAGCTCACGATTCTGATAGTCAGGGATTCTCAAGTCTCTTACACACACAGACCCACAAACCCCACTGTCATCCCCTCGCAAGCTCATCTTCATACACTGGTGCTCAGTGGCCTGTGTGCTGGTATGTATGCTGTAGGTAGGGCGGCCAGGTAACATCGGACAGGCACAGCCCATCATCGAGCAGCTGGCAGAGGAGGCGCGTGCATACAATCGTATCTATGTAGCCTCCGTACACCCGGACCTGTCCGATGACGACATCAAGAGCGTCTTCGAGGCGTTCGGCAAGATTAAAAGCTGCATGCTGGCCCGAGAGCACACCACTGGGAAGCACAAAGGCTACTGCTTCATCGGTGAGGAGAAATAGTGTGCTCAAAGGCAAATATGGTTTTAACTATGTGCGGATTCTTTGAAAAGCTTTGTTTTGATTTGAATTGATTGACTGGTATTATTATGACTGATTTCCTGTCTGTCTGGATAGAGTATGAAAAGCCTCAGTCGTCAGTAGATGCTGTGTCCTCCATGAATCTGTTTGACCTGGGAGGTCAGTACCTGAGGGTGGGCAAGGCTGTCACTCCTCCCATGCCCCTGCTGACCCCAACGACCCCTGGCGGTTTGCCACCTGCTGCAGCTGTGGCTGCTGCTGCAGCCACTGCTAAGATCACAGCCCAGGTGAGTGATCGCAGCTCTGCTAAAGAGACAGCTTAGTGTTAAGGTGCTGCTATCAACCCACTGTGATTTATAAATATACACACACACACAGAAATATGGCAAAAGACCATTTGTTTTTCCCCAACTTTGAAAATACTCGATGAGTTAATACGAATCACTGGAAGCCTGCAAATCCTTGGATGGATATTATCACAACTCTGGCCATGTTCAGGAGGTTTTATAGCTCACCAGGAAAAAAGCTTGGGTATGTGATTGTGTTCACTGCGCATGCCTAACGAGTTGGTAAACGTGTATACTGTTACTGGCTCACTATCATTTAAGCATTCAAATTGGAAGACACAAATAAAACAAAAGAGTGCACACACCTTATGGTACAGGTGTCAAACTCAAGGCTCGCAACTCAATTTTGGTTGCTCATGAGAGCTTTTCAAGAATATATATATATATTGTACATTCTTTGGATCAAACATTATCATGAAACGTATTACATCATCCATCCACTAAGTGGCAGCTAGTCTTTCATGAAGGATTACAAGCTAGCTTGTCAGGGAAGGAGTGTAACTAAAGGTAAAGTGGACAAATACCTAAACTGTTCATTTTGCCAAGCAGATTTCATGGTTGCCTTTTTGAATAGATGTTTAGAGGATATTTGTCCCTCGATGACTTAGAGTTTTAGTTGATGTGGCCCTCAGTGACCATGAGTTTGACTCCGCTGCCCTGTAGGATGAATGAATCACGAGTAGGCTTTAATCTATTGGTAAAGTTCTCCAGGTTCTGTTATGAATACTGTAGCTGTTTTAAAGAAATCCTCCGGAATGCATGAGTTAGTGAAATTTAAGGCTCATTCAGGGCTGGCCATTTCAGAGTCCTTTGGCAGTTTAATCTTCTGCTGCTGTATTTTGGTAAAACGGGATACCTGAACCTTTGAACAAAATGCTTTGTGCATCTTGGGGAACAACATCTAATCGGCATGTTGTTTACCACGTTAAAATAGCACATACTATGGTTCGGAAATCCATGCGTGAAAACGCAAAAGCTCATTTGTTCTGTTTTGCTCACCTGAAGAAACTGACTTGCTGAAACAGTTGATCAGTCACATCACAGGAAATTGGTCTATTTTAAATTTTTCACAGATGTGGGAAGATCTGTTTTAATCTGTTGCATATAAGCCCAGTACAGCCTGCGCTTCACTTTGTTCAATTGTCCTTGTTTTGTTTTGTTTTGTTTATTTGTTGTTGTTTTTTTCGCTAAGAGCTAATATGTGACCCGATCTGGCAAAAAGAGTAGGAAGTGTCAAGTACCACTTCGGAGATACAGGCCAAAATACATTGTATTGCATGAAATATCAATTTTTCGGGGTTTTTTCATCTGGTTTGACACATGAACTATTAAACTATAGTTTCCTGAAGTTTAATATCCCAGAAACTTGTATAAAGTAACGAAAGTGAGCGTTTTGCAGAGGGTCCCACCTCTAAACTTGACAGAACGGCCAGGAAGTATCCATAGCCGAAGTTCTGATCATGCTTTTACTGGCGATACCCCCATCATCCTGCTGCCTCCTGGCACAGAGGAATCTGCACTTTCTATATAGAACTTTCGTTGTAATACTCCCTACAGAAAGCTAATCAGACCGCTCAAACACTTATGCAGTGGCCTGTGACCCAGCTGTGACCCACAAACCACCACACTGATTGGCGCAGCCGTAATCGTGTACTGAATTGTGTAATGAACAGTAATGCCCGCATCCAGTTCACTTGCGTCGGATATCGAATCCTCCATAAAAATCAGGTAATTTTGTTTCATTTACGACTAAATTTTGGATCTACTAGTGAAATAATTGTATGGTATTTAGAGATTTAATATCTGATCAGGACATTGGCTCTGTCGACACACTGTCAAGTTGCAGAAGAATTGAATTAACTAGTCGTCTTAGATCTGTACAACGTGTGTTCAGTGGCTGATCAACAGGAATGGACCGATTTTGTGAACGATCACTTTGTGATCCAGTGCCTTCCACAGATTCGGAAAATGATGACCGTGATGATGAAAGTTTATTAGAGGAAAGTGAGACCTGTCTGAAGTACCATTACTTCATGTTGTATACACACTGCCAATGAAAACGCAGCACAATTTTATTAGTAATATTTTTGGACCATCCGATCTGAGCATGAGTACTGGTATTTCAACGACCGTAAACACCTCAAAGACTCATTACCGGTAGCAGCACTCACCGTCACACTTCACTGAGCTTGAGCTCTGGATCTCGACTCTTTTACAGCTCCAAGTTTGTTTGGGGTCTCAATAATCGGAAATGGGTGCATTTAATGAGTGGTCATCCAGCCTACATAAAGCTCAGCAAGAATGCATAGCATTCCGCAGTGGAATCTTGACCATTCCTCGACTGTCACATGATCACTGATCGAATATCTGCAGCAGCAGGCGTTTAATGTCCTTCCCTGGCCTGTGTATTCGCCTGATTTGTCACCCATCAAACACTTGTGGGATCAGCTCGGACGCCGAGTATCAGCACCACAGAACAGGCTGGAACTGATGGTGGCATTGCAGGAGGAGTGGAGTAACATCCCACAGGACAACATACGGAGGCTCGTCAGATCTGTGCGCAGACGAATTACGGCCTGCGTTACCTCAAATGGAGGTCATACTCCATACTGAACTTTGTTTTTGGGATGGACATTTTGTTGTGATTTTTGGAAAGAAGGGGTGCCTCAGTTTTGTTTAAAGTTGCAACATTTTGACAAAGATTTTCGGTTGTTATTCATTAATCCTGTTCAGATGATGCATGAAATTGATTTAGATTGATTGATTTTAACAATTTAATTGACCATTTCAAGACAAAATATTTAATATATATGTTTTGAGTGTTGCGTTTTCATTGGCAGTGAGTGTACTTTCTGTCCCTGTGAGCTGGTACAGATAATTGAAGTTTAATAAGTTGTATTTAAATTTGAATTCTGACATCTCCTTTACTTCCTCTTATTTTTAAATTATGGGAAATGATGTAATCAAATTATCAGCCAAGTTTGATGTCGATAGGAGGAAGATTAGCGATTGGTTACTAAGGACATTTGAAGGGTACTTTATCAGAACAGTCCCAAAACCTTTTCTCTTTTTCTTCAGAATGATTGATGTAATCCAGCAAACTTCGAATGTTCATAACTTGACCAGTTTAAGATATTTCATCAAACGTGGTATCGTTGTAAAACAGTCTCCTCCTTTCAGCCCTGACACTGACTCAGTTTTAGTTTTGGTCTTTCAGACTTATTTTGCCGGATCGTGTCATATATGAGCTGCCGTATACACTTTCGGGGATTTTAAACTTGTAATACACTTGCATTGTTCATGGTTTCTGTTGTGCTTGTGTAGTACCTATCCTGAAGTAGGAACAAAAAAGTCCTTATAAGCCCATTTATTAGCTCGTAGGACTATGAAATATTCCTCTGGCCTGAAGCACTACGAATCCATGCTCATTTGTCCTGGTTTTTCATTATTAAACGTCCAGATTTAAATGACTCATGTTTGACTTTTGGTAATTTTTACAGTGTGATTTCATGACAGTTTTCATCAATTTTGTGTCTCGTGGTCTTTCTGTGCGTGACGTGTTGTTCAGGAGGCTGTTGCAGGGGCATCCGTGCTGGGCTCATTGGCATCTCCTGCTCAGCTCCTCAGCCAGCAGATGGGACTCCCTCAGGCTGTACTGGCAGCCCAGGCCCCAGGCTTAATTACAGGTCTGACACTGGATTTATCATTAGAAAATAATAATGACTGAATCTCATTAGAATGCCTTAATGAAATAAATGTTTCCGCTTATGAGTTCACATCTCGTTTCTTAGGTGTCACGCCCGTCCGGCCAAATCTGCCTGTAGTCCCTCAGGTGGGCCTGGTAAACCCCGTGCTGGCATCTCCGCCCATCACATCCAGTGTCACGTCTGCAGGAACACCAACGAGCACGACTCAGCAGCAACCCGAGGTGAAGAAGGAGGTACCAGACAAGCACCAGGAGAAAGACGAAGCTCGAGCAGACACCACTGAGCAAATGAGTGTGAATGAGCAGGAGCAGAGCAGAAGCAGTGAGGACAGCCCCACAGTCATACACTCAGGGGTGAGTAATTGTTCAACCCAGTGATTGGAACTGTTCAACCCAGTGATTTTCTGACATGTTTTGTTTTAGCTTGACGTGATGCATCGTAGTTGCATGTCGTACCACTAAGTGGACGTGAACATTTTTCGAGCTGCAGCAGACAGCGTTAAACATTTTTACATAAAATGCTCCTTTGCTTGTGAGACAATTGTGGTCTCTAACCTAAATCTCCACTTAATCCATATTTTTGTGATGATTAGTCTACAGTAATGGTGTTACGCAACATGGTGGGCCCTGACGACATAGACGACGACCTGGAGGGCGAGGTGACCGAGGAATGCGGCAAGTTTGGCGCTGTGAACCGGGTCATCATCTACCAGGAACGTCAGGGCGAGGAAGACGACGCCGAGATCATCGTTAAGATCTTCGTGGAGTTCTCTGACAGCGGTGAAATGAATAAGGCCATCCAAGCACTGAACAACCGGTGGTTTGCAGGTCGCAAAGTCGTGGCTGAAGTCTATGATCAGGAGCGTTTCAATAAAAGCGACCTTTCAGCATAAGACTGTCCACCTGCTCAAACTCATTCAGCCTCCCAGTCTGCTGCTCGAGTTTTGGGATTCTTTTAAACTTGTAATTATTTTTTTTTTATTGTGGTCGATAATATTTTGACAATCCCTTTGGTGGGATTTGACTTAGAACATATTCGTGCTTAATGTTTTTTTTTTTTTTGTCATCACCTACTGTGAACTAATTTTCTTTTCTTTTTCTGTTTATTCCCAAATTTTCAAATTTTTTGTCAGTTTGGTTCCCTTGTTCCATACTCTGCCACCACCACCCACACACACGGTTTTCTTTAAAACACATTGTTTTTCATCACTAATGTTCTGTTAAGATTCTAAACATTGTATTGGATTCATTGGTTCTGAATTTACCAAACAATAAATTCTTCAAATATGCCATCCTTTCTGTTTGTGAATTGCATGTTTGAGAGTTCAACTAGATGATTTTTGTAATCAAGTTTAAATAGCCAGCTGAATATCTTGGGTTTGTTGATCAGAATTAGGTTCTTGTACGGGATACGAGACGTCACAGACTAAAAGTTTTGCAGTAACTTGAAAGGAGGTAAGACTTATTAGCGATCCCTGACTGAAAATCATTCCACACGCTTGACCTTACTTCATGATTATTTTCACACTTACATTAAAAGAATATGTTCCAATGATGTAGATCTCGCTAACCTCAGGAAACTGACTCATTGTGAAGCTATTATAAGCTGTGATGATGCATCACCTTGATATCTGATCAACTTGGGCTCCATTTATACCCATAGGCAGAAAAATAAAGGGCCAAGCCCAAATTGCAATTTGTACATTTTTGGAGCAGATTTTCTCGTTTTTTTTTTTTTTTCTCTTCTCCCTTGGGACTCGTGAGACTGTATTGTACCTGTACGCAGATGCACGTCACCTCTGGTTCTATTTAGGAGCTTTTGTTGGTAGGGTGGGTACGAGCCAGAAGATATTCTGGAAAAATGTTGTGCACCAAGACGTTTAAATTTCCTGACTTTTTGCATCCTAGATGATGTACAGTGAATTTTTCTGTTTCCAGTCTCTCTCTCTCTCCAGCTCTTTCCTGCAGCAACGATCTATGACAAGCATTTGGTAGCGCAGGCCTCATAAGTGATCATTTTCATTCTTGCTTATTTTCTGACCAGCGAAGTTTATTAGCTTTCCATTTTGAGGATTCTCCCATCAGACAGCCAATGTCATATCGAGAGCAAACACCTTCATGTATGACATAAGTAGGTGAATTCCTCGTTCATTATCAGAGTAGAGTTTTTTTGTGTATATGGTAACTATAAACATTATATAATAAGATGAAGTGTTAGTGTAGTAAGAATCACACCTAAAGTGTGAGGTGGGGAATTATGAGTAATTGTGGTACCACACAAACAGTGGGAGGTGCCCTTGCATAGCAGACTCATGAGTGTCATATCTTCCTTTAATCGGTGACAACGGTGTCCAGGCTTATCCACAAAGGGCCGGTGTGGGTGCAGGTTTTCACTTCAACCGAGCAGGAGCCACACATTCAACCTGTATGAACCACTGATCTCAGAAAGTGAATGGATCGTGCATTCTGTTGTTTGCATGTGGAAAAACCTGAAGCCAGCCTGGTGCCATCTTGGTGAGACCACTTTAAAGTTGAAAGGTATACTCAAAGAACGTGCAAAAAGATGAAGAAAAATGGAAATACTTACATCCAAGGTTTACATTTCATTTTAAGCCCATTGTTTTTCCAAATTTCATCTATTCAGAGCTTTTAAATTTTTTTCATGTAATTACAAATATCAGTGAAATATTGGT
Source organism: Neosilurus mollespiculum (assembly GCA_030014195.1). Lineage (NCBI taxonomy): Eukaryota > Metazoa > Chordata > Actinopteri > Siluriformes > Plotosidae > Neosilurus > Neosilurus mollespiculum. The sequence continues at coordinate 125,192 of JAQMYF010000010.1, read as the reverse complement.
AAAGGTTATAAATTTATGTATTTTGACCATCAGCAGTAAAATTTACAGGGTTTTCGGGCTGTGTTGGCTTTTAACAGCTCCATTTTGAGATCTTAAAGCAAGGTGGTCTCACCAAGATGGTTGCCACCCAGCTTCAAAATTAAAACAAATGCATTCTAGTCTTATTGTGTGTGTGTGTGTGTGTGTGTGTGTGGTGGGGTGGGGGGAATGTTTTTTTAATCAGTGATTGAAACAGGTGGAAGGTTTGGCTACTTCTAGGTTGAAATGAAAACCTGCACCCCTTGCGGATATGATCGGACATCCCTGATGTAAAAGGTCGAATGCAGTGACTTTTGCCCTCATTAAGGTGAAAACATTACAGATAGAAATGGTGAGTCGTTCCTGCACCGTTTCTGCTCTTCAACTGTACTAATAAAGTCAAAACTCAAAAGTAAAAATAATTATTTCACTGTTCACACCTTTAATGAGGGTTTTAATCTCCACCCACTCAGCACAATCAAGTCATGTGACATATCCCAGAAAAGCTTGTCTTCTCGCTATGAGTCATGTGTGGTTATGATATGGCACATTCCCCTTTCCTTTTATAAATATGCAAACACCTGCCCACCACACCCATGTGTGGTTCTTTTCCTAAATGCTGCCATAAAGTAGGAAAGTACACGATCTAGAATGTGTCTAGGATTTCCCTTCCCTGAAACTAAGTGGTGCCAATCTGTTTTTCCAAGGATGGAGTGCAAGAATTCCAAAGTCCTGCAGTCCTGACCTTAACCCCACTGAACACCTTTAGAATGAACTGGAACACCGACTGCTCGCATATCATCAGTGCCTGACCTCACTACTGCTCTTATTCCTGAACGAGTACAAATCCTTAAAGAGAGGCTTCACATCCTCCTGTGAAGCCTTTCCAGAAAAGTATATGAAGTACAGGCAGTCAAGTATCTTATTACCAGTTTAAAAACTACAGCTTTTATTCACAGGGTCAAAGTTATATCTGTTTATAAATGGCGAAATCTAGGTATGTACATTTTGTATACATGTATAATTCAGTACATTTAGGAAACACTGACACCAGAGACTTATAACGAGGTCCCTGCTGACCCCCTGCACACATTGCTGTAGCAGAAGTTAATTCAATAATCGCCTGTGTGCGCCAGGCCTACGAGCTATATGCCAAGCTGCTTTTTTGACTACCAAGTTAAACTGGGATATATCTATAACCATTACAAACAATTTAAAAAAATTCCCTTTACTACAAAGTTGGAATTTAACCAGCTTTAAAAATTCAAAATTGCATGTATGTAGTTAGACTTTCCCAGGTATACTGAGGAGTGTGATTCCACGATAGTTGGAACACACCCTCCGGTCCCCTTTCTTAAAAAGAGGAACTACTACCCCAGTATGCCAATCCAGAGGTACGGCCCCCGATAACCACGCGATGTTGCAGTGACGTGTCAACCAAAACAGTCCTACCACATCCAGAGCCTTGAGGTATTCAGGGCGGATCTCATCCACCCCCGGAGCCCGGCCACCGAGGAGC
>JAQMYF010000010.1:112659-123310 GCA_030014195.1 Neosilurus mollespiculum | reverse complement strand
TCACGAGCTTTGGGTAGTGACCGAAAGAACGAGATCGCGAATACAAGCGGCTGAAATGAGCTTCCTTTGCAGGGTGGTAGGTTTCTCCCTTAGAGATAGGTTAAGAAGTTGCTTAGGCTGCTGCCCCCGCGACCCGACCCCGGAAGAAGCGGAAGATGATGATGATGTATGTAGTTTTAATTGTGGTGTAGCTTCAGTACTTCAGGCTAAAAACCCACTAAGTATGTATTAGTTATACAAAAGAAGACATAATATACAAATAAGACACTGATCAAAGGCAATAAAGAAACAACCCAAATACGCTCCGGTGTTTTATTTACAATTTTCAATAATAAATCGAGCAGAGAATTGAGATCCTCCCCTTTCGCCTTTAGGAACCTGTGCTTCGTATGTAGTTTTGTTTACATTTTGTAAGGTCCCAAGATGGCACCGACCGAATTTCTTTTTGTACAGTATACTAAGCACTCATTGGTTGGTCTACTTATTTATATGTCCATATTGGCAACGGTGTTTCCTGCCCCTAGATGCGAGTGATTGTTGTGTGTGAATTGGCCCTGTGATGGACTGGTGAGCTATTCAGGCTGTACCACCCCCTTTGCCCAGGGTCAAATGTTACCTGTCCTTTATTTGGATGTACACAAACTGATATTCACTGTATCCCACTGCTAATAAAACCAGAACTCAACCCCACTTTTTATCACCCCAAATATTTTTTTTTAAACTCTTTGGCATGATAAATAGATATCTTTGCATTCTAATTAGATTTATTGTAGTACTAGCACTGTTTTGCCTTCCAAACTGGTCCAATTAGGAAGGGATAGAGATGGCCACGTCAGTACATTTTATACTTTTCCTGATTCTATGAAATTAGGTTTGAGTAATCTCCTTAAGTAAAATGAGGTGTGTTTGTGTTGGAATACCACTACAGATACTGGAATGAAATGGTATTCATGGTTGTATATATTTTGGACCAAAACACACAGATACATGAATGTGTGTGTCTGTGTGTGTATGTGATCCAGGTTTTCATCATATCGTGGAGACCTAAATTTTATACAGTCCCCTTATGGGGACTTGTCTTTCTTATGGGGACAAAACACCATAACAAATAACATTAAATTTGAAGGGGAAGACATGGTTCAAGGTTAGGGTGAGGGTTAGGGTAAGAGTAAGGGTTAAGCATGTAGTGGTTATGGTTAAGGTTGGGGTAAATCTTCAGGAAATAAGTGTGAGTCTATGTGTTGCAGGGGTGCGCAATCCTCTACCTGGTGATCTACCTTTCTGAAGACATTCACTCCGACCCTAATTATGCCCACCTGAAATCTAATCAAGACTTAAGACTTGGAAATGTAGACTTAAAGCGATGATTCGATTAGTCGCATAGGCCCCATGAGGGTTGGAGTTAAAACCTTCAGGAATCTAGTTCACCAGGAACAGGATTGGGCAACCCTGATGTATTGTGTCCCCTGAAATTATGGAAACCAGGTGGTGCGTGCATGCTTGTAAATACATACAAACATTTTATCGTTCAAAAATCAGTTTTTTGGGCTTATCAGATTTCCAAACTGAGGCGGCACGGTGGCGTAGTGGTTAGCACATCTTCCTCAGAGCAAAGAGGTCCTGGGTTTGATTCCCCGGCTCGGTGAGGGCGTTTCTGTGTGAAGTTTGCATGTCCTCCCCCATGCTTTGGTGGGCTTCCTCAGGGGACTCTGGTTTCCTCCCACAGTTGAAAGACATGAACATTAAGTTCAAATGGCTGTTCCAAATTAGGTGTGATTTGTGTATGTGTTGGCCCTGCAATGGTCTGGCAAGCTGTTCAGGGTGTTTCCTGCCTTCACGCAGTGTCGGCTGAGATAATAAAGATAGAGATTAAGAGATCTTTATTCTTAACTGTTGCATGAACAATGAAAATCAGTTTAGCAGCTCTCTGTTTAGCAATTATATAAAAAAAGTGCAAATATACCTACATACCACTTAAACCTCATTAGGGTTGCGGGGAGGCTGGCGCCCATCTCAGCCGACGCTGGGCGAGGGCAGAGTCCTCCCTGGACAGCTCGCCAGGCCATCGCAGGGACGAATCATGCTATGCAGCCTACTCTTGACGAAAATCAGCATTGGTTCTTTTACATGCCTCTCACCACAGACAGTGAGAGGCATGGCCATTGGGGGGGTGGTTGAAAGTGGGGCTTGAACCCCCGTCCATGGGATCAGTTATCCAGCACCCTACCACCAGGTCACCACTACCCCGCATTATGATATACAACTGTTTAATAATGTTGCTGTTCCGATCCTCCTCACCGCTAGGTGTCAGTATCTGAATCGCAATACAGAAAAAGACCTGCGGCTGTGTTGAGGAGTATTTACTTTTCCCACACCTATTGTGGCGAACCCTGTATCCTGTGCTACGATTGGACAGCGGTGTTCACATCCTACACTAGGATTGGCTAATAATTCAAACAGCTCAGGAGCAAGAGGCTGGGGGTTTGTCTGAATGCGGGTGGGGACGGAGGACGCCGTGACGACTCTCTGTAGTCAAAACGATGAGGCATAGTTGGAGAATGGATTGGTGGTAAACGCGGAGCTCAGGTTGACTCAGTCAGTACCTTCAGTCTTGGCTACAGGAGCTGGAAAGTCTCCGCGACCGATTGCGAATTGAACCGTATCCGTGTGAGTAACGACGGTGGAGATATTAGTCTGCACTGGTGGCTCGCGGACGCGTCGGGGACCGTGTTGGGCGCCGCTGGAGGGACACAAAGCCGGCGGGGGCTGAGACCGAGAGACTTGCTGCACTGCCGCTTCTCGCTTCGGCTACACACGAATTACATTTTACAGTCTGTTGCTTTTTTTTTAGTCACTTTATCCCCGGAGCCGTGTTGTTTTCTCACTCAGTTAGCGTTGTGTTTGGAGACTAGCTTAACCCGAACGCTTTTGGCTAGCAACCGAACTAGCCTGCTAGACTAGCTTCACAGCAACAACAACAACAGAAAGAGGAGCAGCAACAGGAGCAGCTCTGTGCTCACACCACAGACAAGAAGGGAAGAAAACCGAGATTTTAAAATAGTATTTTCCCTTTTGAGGCTGTTTGTAAAATTGAAACAGAAGCTCTGCTCAGTTTTGGTCACTTTGAGTGAGTCCTGGACTGCAATACAAGGCAGTGTGTTAGCAGTTAGCCGAGCAGTGAGCTAAGTCCACTTAGCTCAGGTGGTTTTAAATCCAGAGATGTAAGAAAGAAACAAAACAGTGAAACAGAGCAGACAGATAATCTCGGGTTGGAGAGGATTACTGGCTGTAAAGTCACCGCACTGAAGGAAGTGTGGTGTGGAGTGGAAGTGAAACCTCCCCCCAGGGATTCACCTTTTCGTCGCCTCTAATGCGGAGGCCCTGATCAGCCCCCCGGCGACCCGCCATGCTCAAGTGCATCCCTCTCTGGCGGTGTAACCGCCACGTTGAGTCGGTGGATAAGAGGCACTGCTCCCTCCACACCGTGCCCGACGAGATCTACCGCTACACCCGCAGCCTGGAGGAGCTTCTGCTCGATGCCAACCAGCTCAAAGAACTGCCCAAGGTAAGAGAGACCCAACCTCCACCCCTGAGGTTCCTCTCGTCGCTGACGCACCCATATCAGAGCAGGGATGTCCAGATACCAGGTCCAGTCTTGGATCAACAACACGAGTTTAACCCTGGCCTGTTGTTATTCATGTCCCTGCATGGTTTTCATCAGCTAGGACTAGGATGGTCAATCATAACAATGTCCGAGGAGTTGTCTACAGGCGAGGAAAGTCTAAAAAGTTTCCATAAAAGCTTCTGTTTTTGAGTCAGAAGTATGGCATCAGATCCACCTCTTTATAAATAACCAGTTTTATGTCCGGAGTCCGGTGTCGACGGTCTTTTTAAGTCTGTTAGTCCCAGTCTCCAGAACGCATCACGCCTGCAGCCCGGTCCCTCGACTCAGCTCTTTACCTCATGGATCAGTTTAGCAGCTCACGTTGGCGACCAAACGAAAACAGTGCCTGCAACCAAGACTTCCTGCAGCCAGGTCAATTCAAGGTCAGCTCACTTTCTTCCTGCGACCATGTAAGGGTTCATGAGGAAGGAGACCGGAGCCTCCTCGCTCAGCTGCGCTTGACTGGTTTTCAGGTCGGTGAGCAGGTGCGCGCAGTTGAACTGCACCGAGGTTCGAGTCGAAATCACCCGGAACTATCGGGCGCTGTTCTATCCGCTTCCCGTCAGTCAGAAAAGTAGCGTTAAGGAGAGAGCGGAGCTTGTATGTAGACGTATTGCAAGGAACCAGTCAGCTCAAGATGTCACTCAGTTTATCTGTTGCCTTGGAGACAGGCACCGGGTCAGTACCTGGGAGCTGTCTGTTTTCTCGCTGTCCAACAGACAGCAGGATGAGGAGCAGGAGCGTGGAAGAACCCATTAATCACACATCTGAGGTTTTTGTGTTACGGAAATGTGCTTAGGGCAGTGTAATGTACTTCTCGAAAGAGCCCTTTGTTAATCCACACTCCCGTCTTGTGGGAGTGTGTGGGAGAGTGCGATTGTGTCGCAAGTCGGCTGTAATAGCACCCGGAACATTACTCGAGGCTTCAGCAGCCGTGTGTTCTGACGTTGGAGAGATGTGTAGGAGGGCTGACTGGTAAACACGGTAAAGGACAAGTGAAACCTTGCAGGTAGTGTTTAAATCACCGTTCGTCTCAGATCTGCAGCAGTGGGCGCTGGGGGCGTGTGCACTTTGTGTTGCAGGAAGCACATGTGTGTGTTATTCAGGCTGCTGAGTGTGTCAGAAAAATGCACATCATACTGCCAGTAGCAGCGTGTCGCTGATGCAGTGCGACACCTCAGGCTCGGAGTACAGACCTATGTGTTTATGTAGACTACTGGCGTACAAACGCTGCACAGCTGATAGCAAAGAGAAAAGTCTTAGAGAGAGAGAGAGAGAGAGAGAGAGAGATATTATACTGCAGTTGACTTGGAGTAATTTTCCTTTGCAACCCCTGTGAGTTTGAACTGCAGAGCTGAAAAGGAAAAAAACCCCAAACCACAGATGTCTCCATGTTCACCTTTCATGAGTAACGTATCAGTTCTCCCAGCGAACCGATAAATGATGGGTATTTATCTCCTCGAAACAGGAAGCTGTGTAGTCAGCGTTATTGATTTAACTCGCGAATACGTCCGCGTCGATTCGATCCAAAGTAAATTCGGCGTCTGTGCAGCATTTAGGTATTTAAAGTTAAGACGTGCTGCTTTGTATATTGTTGATGGTGCGAGCAGTCAGGCTGATTTTGGTGTCACTTGCTGGGTGCCGTCTTAATTTCCTGATAAAGGAATTCTGCGCTGTGCGGGTGTTTCTTTGGATGTTTTTCTCATTAGAAGTCAGAAATGACCAGAATTTTGAGTAAGCTGTTCGATTTAACGAGTAGTGTTATGTTAGATCAGTCAGCAGCATGGTCCACGTCATGTTTGACGATCCGGGACCCTGTTGTGGCGTCTCTGTTGCCGTGCCACGGCTCGTTCAGCCAGGGTAGCTCGTGTAATGGCCTGTAGTTGTTGGAGGCACCGTTAGGTGAATTGGAGCCATGAGGCCAATACAGCTTTGCTCATGGCTTGTCATGAGTGATGTCGCTGCCCAGATTTGACATTGTTTGTGTCTTGGGGTCTGTAGTGGGTTTTGAGGTCCACGCCCAGAGGTAGCTGACCTAAGGCTATGGGTAAGTAGGCTGCCTTCTTCCTGACGTAGGTGCTTCAGAGACATTTGGTGCAGGCAGGGTGGACAGAAAAGAGCTGCAGTATGTGTCCGTGGAGGGGTTCAGCCTCCATGCTGCTAGAAATCAGAAGCAGTGCTGTATTTGTAGCGTCACGCGAGCCTGAAGTGCATTATGTCCGATCTTGGGCACAAAATGAAACCTTTTAATGATTACTTAAGTCAGTACAGACTGGCCCGAGTCTCAGCTGGTACTTCGCTCACTCCTGCTCCGTCCAGGTACCTTGGTGGTGTTTGGTTTTCAAACTGCACTCTGGTCCATTTTCATATGATGGAAGAAGTGGTGACTTTTCTTTGGAACAATGTCATCACGAACAGTTGCCCTATTAGTCCAGTGCGATTCAGGTCAGGCCATTCCAGAATATTGACACCTCTTCTGAGGTGGTTATGTTTTACTCTGGGTTTGTGTGTTTCTTTGTTTGCAGGGTTATGCAGAGACTTGTGTGGGGTTTCATAAATTTCTCCCAGAGATGGGGTTAGATTGTGGAGATGATCCGGATCAGATTATGGATCCAGGAATTATTTAGATGATTCTTTGACCCTTTCTCGCCGAAGCATCTTGACCCGCGGATGTTCGCGGAAATGCTTCCACAGAACACCGCAGAGCATCATGTGATTGTCGTCGCATGTATTACAAGTTGCCGCGGGGAGCCGTCAGCACCGCGGCGTTCTGCAGCTGCTCGCAGTAAATTCTAACGTTTGATTTTTTCTCCGCATTTTTGCGGAACGTCCGAAAACTTGTCATTTTTGCGTGACAATGTGACACCACCGCCAGCACCGTATGACCACTGTGAACGACAAGCACTGGTGGTGCCATATGATGCGCACGGTGATCTTCACCTCAGCTATTGTTGCAGAATCATGCCTTCGAAGGGAAGAGGATGAGGGGAAAAAACTGTTTTCTGCATCTTCTCTGCGGGGTGTTTCTCCTCGAGGTGCCGCGGGTATCCATGTCAAAGTTGCGTCGTTGAGAAATTGGTATTAACATTGTGAAAGAAGGTGATTTTTGACATTTAGATAATATGGCGGCTTTTGCTGGGTGTGGCTTAGGTTGGCACTCTCTGAATGCTCTTGTTTTATTTATTTATCTATTATTCAGTTCAGTCATGATTTTGTTGTTGCCAACAATTTTTTTTCAGGATTGGATCATGATATATGAATGCTGGGAATGATGACCAGGCTTTGTAGAATGACTTAGTCAGAGTACAGCGATGTGGCATCTGGGACGGCCCAGGACGCCTCAGGACGCCCAGCATCCGGCATGTCAGAATTAATTTAGCTTTTTATTTTTCCTCCTCACGTGTCTTGAGTTAAACAACAACTGATGTGTTCCTTATTGTCCATGATTGGCAAGTTCTTGAATCCGACATGGTGACCATTGCGAAAGGAAAAGGTAAACCTGATCCTGGTATAAAAATCTGATTTCCTCTTCATACCTTTACTGATATCAGCATCTCAGTTAACCCTTTGGCACCCATGTAGCATATTAGTATGAGGTATTGCTCCATGGAGACAAGCCTGTGCTCTAGTTTGTTGCGCTTGTAGTGTCCCGAGTGTGCCATATGGCGAATCGCAGTGTGTGGTGGCTCTGCCATGTGGTGTAAGATTTAGTGTAAGCTGCTTGAGCTCCAGTCCACCCCTCTCCACGTAGGTGTTAACAACGACTGCTCACATACTGACACGCTTCAGACAAAGCATTTTTTGTGAGATTTGTAATCATGTGAAGTGTTCATGTGCAGAACAGAACCTTACAGAACCTTCAGTATGCGTACTGCCTTAAGCGGTTTAACGTTTACTGTTGGATCTGATCCTCTATAGCACTGAACGTGGTAACTGTCTGAGGCTGTACAGCTAGTTTATGTGTTTGCTTTACCAAGGCCACGACTGCTGGCCCTCTAACCAGATGACAGGTTGAATTAATTGGTGTGTGTGCGTGCGTGTAATTGCACGACTGAAGCAGGAAAGCGCTGGCCGGTTGATCAGTCTGAGCAGATGGGGGTTTAGTTGTTCTTGCTGGGTTTAATGATAATCACCCTGGTGTTCTGCGACACCTACACGGAGGCTTATGTTGTGAGGTACATGTTACCAGACGCTGTTTGGAAGGACGTTGTATGTATGTTTTGTTGTGAAGACTTTCTCAAAGTCAATGAAATCAAATGCCTCTGTGAAACCTCACTGTAGCTGATTGTTGGTAAATGTGTGAATTTCAAGCGGGACTGCAGTCTGGAACGACACCGAAGAATCACAGGTGCTTTCCTGAAGTGAGAAGAATCAGGCTGATGATACGTAAGTTAGATTGCACAGCTAGGCAAGTGGAGTGTGTGTGTGCGCTGACGTGATTTTAATTTTTTTATTTTTTTATTTTAAATTCAGCAAATATCTTCACCACAGGCTTTCCATTCTCGGGGTTCTAATAAACCGTGGTGTTTATACACAACGCTTGATCTGTAAAGGAAAACCAACGTGAGCCACACAACACCATTCCAGCCAATCAGCAAGCTTGTGTACAGTACAAATGCTCACTGATTCCGATATTCCTGGAGGACAAAAGGGGAGTTGTTTTCATTGCATTGGCAGGGTATGTCTATAAAGGGGATTTATTAATTTATATTTTTGGAAGGGGACAGGGTGAAGAGGGAGTGTTGAAGCGAGGTGTGTTTGTTTGGCTGGTAATTGTCAATCTTTCTCCAGAATCGGTGATTCCCCCCTTAAATCCTGACTGAAACCAACATGTCATGTCACATGTTGTGTTTGCAGAAAGTTGTTGGCGAATGTCTCGGCCGTGAGATCACATGTGAGTGTGGCGGGTGTCTTGATTTTCTCACGCAGTGTTTAACCACAGGAGAGTTGTGTAACAGGTTTGCTTGTTCTGGATGTCTTGTTTATTTTAGTGACGTGTCCTACCCCTGACAGGAGTAACAGAAACACAGGCTATTGAGGAAACGGAAAGGTTGCAGGTGCACATTTCGGTTCTCGTCACACCCTGTTTAATATCTGCTTAACAGTGCTTACTGGAGAGCTGCATTTTTGCTGTGTGTGTTTAAAATGTTGCCAAACATTTGCATTACCCCATATTTGTTTGACTGAAGGAGCAACATGGAGCTGTGTGTTTTTTGTTTAGAGGAACAGGCTGTTTTTTTATTTCCTGTACTGTACAGGAAGTGGGAAAAGTACACCAAACCCTGGCATGCCTACTGAAATTAAACACATGAAAACAAACAAACTGGACGCTGGCCATCACAGCCGTGTTTAATCCATTCCTATCTTTTACCATAGAAACAGGAGACGTTTATAATCGTCCCTCAGCGGGCCGGAGTAATGACAGAGAGAGAGAGAGAGTTTTGGTTCTGCTCCTGCGACTGTTCAGGCTCTGGGATTTGGCAACAGGCAGCTGAAAAGGAAATCCCCCGACACCCTCCTGCTCTCAGTCACCGCAAAGCCTTTCTTCTCATTGTCCAATCCGTAATTTGCGTTATCTCTTAGCATGTCCTTTTTGTGAGAATGAAACACCCCCCTGATTGTGCACAGAGGTCACTCCTGGGAGCCTGAAAGAGTAGTGGATTAACCCTGCACATTCCTGGTCTCTCATATACAGGTAAAAGCAAGCCAGCTCATGTTAATCATTTACGTGCTGTCACTCGCACGTACTGTAGGTTAGCGACCCTGTTTCTCTTCTCCCAGAGAACTAAATGGGAGGTTCTTAGACAGAACCTCAGGCTTTTGCAAAACTCTCAAGCTTTAACGGTTGGAATGGAACCTGGGACAGGTTACGTAGCTTTTTGAAGCTAATATGATGTGGCATGCCTGGTCGCAAATCCTCTGGGTGAATCTGTCAGCCAAAAATGTGTGGAACTCTTGTGTGGTTAAAACCTGAGTTCCCAATTAGCAGAGTTTTTTTCCTAAATTTTTTTTGGGACAGTAGTAATGCTGGCCCTGCGATGGCCTGGTGAACTGTCCAGGGTGTACCCCTCCCTCGCTCAGAGTCCGCTGAGATGGCTCCCCTCGACCCTAATTAAGATGAAGCATCTTAGAAAGGAAATAAATGAGTATGCGTGGAGTTTGCATGTCCTCCTCGTGCTTGCGTGGGTTTCCTCCATGTACTTCAGTTTCCTCCCACGGTCTACAGACATGCACATTAGGCTTACTGGCTGTTACAAAATCCCCCTAGGTGTGAATGTGTGTGTGTGTTGGCTCTGTGATGGTCTGGTGAGCTGTTCGGGGTGTGCCCTGCCTTTGCCTAATATCGGCTGAAATAGGCTCCAGACTCTCCGTGACCCTAGAAGGATAAAGTGTTTAGATAAATGGTTGAGTTGGTTATGTTGCGATCGCATCGGCTCACACGAATTCAAGCAATCCTTCGCGTGACCTTGAAATTTTATCCAATCACAGCAACTTTTCCACAATTTTGGCCAATCGCTTTTATTTATACCACGGGTTTAACCAATCAGAGCAGTCCCCCATTTAAATGTTGAGCCATACGTCACCATCTGTCACTTTCTTTTTACACATGCACAACCGATTTTCTCGTAATTCTGCAATTTATTTGCAATAAACACCTAAAACCATTGCGATATTGATCTCAATTTATTTTTGAAAATCTGCTGCAAAATTTACCGTGTCAGACCGTAGCACTCGTGGAAAAAACACACACACCTGCAAAATGCTGTTGATGATCAAAATGATCGGTTGTTGTTTGTTTAAAGGACATGTCTTAAACTTTATATTTACCACGATTACAAGCGAAAAGTGATAACAATGCTAGTACTAGAGTGCACCCGGGTCGTACTGCACTCACATTGTCCCCCTTAAAGAACCAGGACACTTTAAACTTCCCGCTCTCCGAATGCTTCCGAAAACGCTCTCTTCGGCATTTTCCGCCGAAACTGA
>JAQMYF010000010.1:100632-112256 GCA_030014195.1 Neosilurus mollespiculum | reverse complement strand
TCCATCCCTCCAGCAGAGCTGTGGCTGGGGAAAGAGCCGTGCTTAGCTCACTCTGTCGTTCTCTTAGGTTTTGAGTGGTGATCTGGGTTTGTTCTATTTACTTCTGTTTCTAAAAAAAAAAAATATTTATTTATTTTTTAAAAACCATGACATAAGAAGAAATATGTGTTATTACAACACTTATTAATCAGTTGCAGCCGCTTTTCACTCAAATTAAACAACAAATGAGTTTTATTTAAGTAACAGGATATTTAATACATGCCTGTCAGGAGTTATTATTTCTCTGTTTTGTTAATGTGAGAAAGTGAAACATGGAATATTGTGATCTTGCTTTGTATTACAGTGAGATTTTTAATATAAAACATTTTCGACTTTAGAGCAAAACTGACTTGTATTTTCACTGAGAAATGTGTTGTATGGAATGCTGATTGGATTCACGTCGAATGTGTTTGTATTTTGTTAGCAAATTGAGTCTACGCTCAGTTAGTGAAGTTTAACTCATGATGATACCGTAGACCTCTGAGGCTAGCAGACACCAGAACACAGTTGGCTGTGCTACTCATGTGAAAGTGGTAATACGGCCTCTTCCCTGTCTTTCTCAGTGACACTAGGCAATCCTGGGCTTCTGTGAAGTCCTGTTTGCAGAACATGACAGAGTGGTTTCCTTGGGGTGTGTTACACGACCCTGTGATGCAGCAGGAGCAGCAGTTCGGAAAGATGCAGCTCACAGGCCCTATGGATTACAGGTAGTAACTAGTGAAACCTGGTGGAAATTCATTATTCTAGAAACGGTTAAATGAAGCGTCAGGGGCAGTAATGGCCCATTTTAGTGATTACGTTCAGATCCTTGTGATACCAGAGAACAAATGTTGGACCCTTTAGCAAGAGCCTTAACTCTCAGCTGCATAGCTCAATTGTTGATTAGTAAATATCTGTAAATGACGTGAAGGGGTAAGAAGGCGGACAGTGATATTTAGTAATCCGGCATCTTGACTAAGGTGGTAGTTACGTGTTTTTTTCTCAGCACTTCTCATTGTCTCAGCTGTAGATTTCAACAGTGATTGCGATACAAGAGGCTGAAGAATCTAATTAACTGGCTGGAAACACATAGCAGTGGCACCTTTTGTCTGAGCAGATGACCAGCTGCCTCCCACATCCTGCCCCCACCTCCCGGTTGTAGTCTGATTCCGGAGGAGGATTAGCACCCTTTCAGAACGGCTGCTTCATGCCGTAGTTTAGTAGGTCCACACAGAATAAGTGAAGCGTGAGTCCGCTGCTGTTAACTGCTGAACGAAAGAGGAACATGCCCGTTTTTGGAACAGTGTGTCACTCAGGCATTTCACAAGGATACCAGGCAGTTGGGTAGATCAGCTGTGTTTGCAGGTAAATAAAGGTGGTGTCAGATGACTTCCACTGGAGCTGTGCGTGTGTGACTCCACCACCGCGCTACTCCAAACTAAGATGGTCCTCATTTCCAATCCACTGTTGATTAATTTCCTTCAGTCCTTGTTGAAATAGATTAAAATGTTGGTTGCTTTCGCCTTGATAAAAAGTTAGGGGTTAAATTAGGATCATGTGACCTCTAGCAGTGGCTTTTAATCAGGTTTAGAAAAAAACCCTGTGTCTCTCAAAGATCTCTATCAGAGTGAGAATATTGTTGGTTTAAATCATCCAACATGCGTCCTGCACCTTAAGCAGTTTATGATGAAAGTCAAAGCCAAATGCGAAAGCAGCTGATGGCTGATTGTTTGCAGGATCTACATCAGCAGGTGTGAGACAAGGTAAACAGGCTACAGTACATATGATACAAGGAGAATAGTTAAAACTCGGTCTGACCGGATTCCCTCCCAGGCGTGTCACTGTTGATGGCTTTTCTTTTACAGCTCTGCTGCTCTGTTTCTTCTTTTATGGACTCTTGATTTAAGTGCTTTTTAAGCCTCTTTGCTCATAAAGTTGCTTGTGACTTACTTTTGGAAATCAAAACAAATGACTGTGAGTGACCAGGTATCACTAACCATTTGTGCTATCATTGAATGTTTTCTAATCACAGGCCTCTGTATTCACTCACCTGCTGATCATAATGTACTTTGCACTAAGCCTCTGAAAGCAATATTCTTTAGTCACATTTCACACAACAATCTACTCACTTCTCAGATCATGTGATTATTTGATGTACTGTGTTAATCCCGCAAGGGAAATTATTGCCTCTGCATTTAACCCGTCCAAAGTGAGCACACACACACACACACACACACACACACACACACTCACGTAAACAGTGAGCACACACACTTGGAGCAGTGGGCTGCCACATTGCGGCGCCCGGAGAGCAGTTGGGGGTTAGGTGCCTTGCTCAAGGGCACTTCAGCCATGAAGGTGGAGGAAGGGAAGGTGCAGCTCACTCCCCCACCACTACACATTTTTCCTGCTGGTTTGGGAATCGAACCAGCGACCTTTAGGTTGCAAACCTGCTTTTCTAACCATTAGGCTACGGCTGCTCCCCCCCATATCAACAACACGGCCATAAAGGTGGTCAGCGGCGCCAAGTTCTTGGGGTGTGCACATCACAGACAACCTCACTTGGTCTGTGAACACTGCGTCTCTGGTTAAGAGGGCACAGCAGCGCCTTCAATTCCTGAGACGGATGAAGAGAGCCCACCTGCCCTCACCTATCCTCACTACGTTCTACAGGAGTGCTGTAGAGAGCATCCTCACTAACTGCATCTGTGTGTGGTGTGGAGGATGCACTGCTGTCGACTGGAGGAATGTGAGGAGAGTGGTGAGGACAGCTGAGAAAATCATCGGGAGCTCTCTTCCTTCTGTGCGGGACATTGCCCCTCAGCGCTGTGTGCCCCGGGCCACAAACATAATCGAGGACGCCTCACACCCCCACCACGGACTTTTCACTTCTGCCGTCTGGAAGAAGATTCTGCAGCATTCGGTGCAGAACCTCCAGGTTCCGAAATAGTTTTTCCCAGGCCATCAGACTTAAATCCATAGACGGTGATATTCTACTGCACTACTGACTCTTTATAAAACCTTACCATTTGCACATTCTATATTCCACTGCCTATAATTTTATAATTATTTATATTTTTGTATACTGTAGCGAGTGACATTTCGTTCTGTATATACTTGTATATCTGAATGACAATGAAGCCAGTCTAAGTCTAATGGCGTCTGTTTAAACCCTTTTCAGAGTTTTAGTATATACGTCACGTCACCCTCGATTTCCCAGATTATTAGGGGGACAGGCTGTCCGGGAACCCCAAAGGTCCGGCAATCGTTAATGTCCAGGGTCCCTACCCTTTCCCGGACATTTACCGTAATTGGTCCGGCAATTGACTTTATTCAGCCGCAGTCCCGGACTTTTACAACTTAGCAGGAGTTGCGGACACTGAACGGGCAAGGAAACGCAAGGAAAATCAACTAAAATGGGATTTATATTATTTAAAAATATTAAACCCTGATAATAATACCACAAACTGTGCTTGTCTGTTGTTTTGATTCAGGCATTTTCCACTCAGAATAATAAGCACTTCTTAAATGAGGCGATGCATGATATAGAGAATTATTTAGTTGAGGGGTTGTTATCTGTAACATAGCTCTGAGACCAAGCAATTCTCCATATCACATGAAAGCTGAATTTGTTTTATTATTTGTTTAAAATATTTTCGAAGTAGACACTTGCATTACTATGTTGCATGTGCCAAACAGAAACAAGATGTCTTACATGAATAACAATGTTTCCTAGTCACCTGATAGCAGGCCAATCTGGTCACGCCGTTCCCACGTAGTATATATTACTGTACGTTAGCCGTTCTGTTTATCAGAATAATCCGATTTGGAGTAGATGTGTGTTATTCCTTAGCAGACATAAAGAAATCCACTCTCTATTCTGTGCCTTTAGACATGCAATAAAGTAAAGAAAGCGTACTTCATGACTCGTTAGCATATTTAAAATATTCTGCCCTTTTATTAAAATCATCAGCTTGAACTGGTTTTAGTTTCAAGCACTCGTGCGAATTATGACGAAATCTGTTTGAAGCAAGTCACTTTTTCCATTGACTCTGGAACACTACCAGGGGTCAGCGTTCTCAGAAACGTTTGTTGGAAGTTCATACTGTTCAGGGTTATGATTACACGTTGTTGAGTCAGAAGGCCATATTTGAGCAGTGGCAGTGGTGCTGTCATGTAGAACTAAACAGAGCCTGTCTATGCACTTATTTCTCGGATATTTCCTCTATAGAGTCAGCTTATCATCTTGTTCTGCTTCATGGCACATGGAACCCCTCCTGCTATACGCTGTGGCCGAGCAAGTCCTTATAGATTCATGTTTCCAGGGCTACAGAATGCAAGCGAAGCCCAGATGGAGCCCATACTGCTGTTGCCAACTAGACCTTCAAGCTGTTAATGTATTTTGATTAGCAGGTAGCATACTTACAGAGTAAAATAATGCTGTAATAATCTCCTACTAGAATGTTTTATTGTTTACTACTCTTTCGTTTTTACTGTTCTGCTTGTTCTTGCTTATGTTCCAGGTACATATAACATAAAATTGGTAGAATCATTCAGCAAAACCGCGGTGGGGTCTTTATAATACACTCAAGCAAGCGTATCAGTGATGCTGTTTCATGTTGCTTTTGATGTTACATGAAGTCACGTGACGGCTAGTAACATTTGCTGGTGTATTTGATCACCCAGCAATCTCTCCTGAGCACCACTGTTTGGAAATGGCACTTAAAGGTTATTTTGTTTTACCTCTTCCTGAGTGGGACTGCTCATGTGCTCTGTAAACACAGTTCTTCAATTACCTGCCCCTTGCTTTTGGATCTCGAAGTCCAGAACATCTGCCCTGACATACAGTATCGTATGAATTTCAGGGAAAATAACACTTAAGCAGAGTTCGCCCTGTTCACCGTGTTCCCGTGGTGATGTACTGAGTATCATTACCATGTGAATACTTCTCTGCTGATAGTTTAACAGTGACATTATAGATTCAGATTTAGAGATTCACGGAGGACACAAAAGCTGAGTATGTGATTTGAGTGGGTTTCTCTGTAGTTGATGTCTTACTTGTCATGCGAACAATAAAACTTTGTGAATCACGGGGTGCTTTTGTATGGATTGGCATGTCGACTCCTCTCGCCTTGACGTTTCCTCGGCTTTTCCTTTGCAGTCAGTTTTCTGTTTTGCTGAATGCATAGCGTCGATCCCTTTTTTTTGTCCTTGGTTTTAAGAGTGTTTCCTGTCACTTTGCTTTGTGTGACATCAGCTAATGTCTTTTGCTTATTGGTTCCACTCATTAGCGCTCTCTCGCAGATAATCTCAGTTATACCTGAACCAGGCACAGACTCTGGAAAGCTATGCATTTTGATGACGGAGTATGACATCACGAGCTATTAATCAAAGCAATAAAAGCAGAGTCGTCTTTTTGCCCTCTAATAAAAACTGCACATGAGCCAATCAGCATATGAGTCTGGAATGATTGACAAGTTGAGGTGGTTTGTACTTGCTAATATTAACTGATTAAATATATATTGTGCAACATTTACAGCTAATTATCTCTAAACTTGATTTTCTGTTAAGATGATGATGATACCATGAACATTTTTGCTATTTGCTCAGGAGTAGCTTCACTACATGTAGTAAATCGTAAGGTGCAAATTGAGAAGTTGTGGGTTCGAATCCCTGTTAGCCCCTCACTGTGCTAAGACCTCTGGGCAAGGTCTTAACCACAAGTGTGCCTCTGTCCACCCAGCAGTATAAATGGGGGCCAGTGAAACATACTGGGAAGGTAACCTGTGAAACTCCTAGTTGCTTCACACAATAGAAACCGAGGATAAGCTCCGGCCTGATGGGCCAGTAGGCTCAGGTGTAAAAGCCCAACAGACTACTCCAGTTTCCTCCCACAGTCCAAAGACATGCACATTAGGTTCCATTTGCCCCTAGGTGTGGCTGTGTATGTGAATGGTTGTGTGTTGGCCCTGCAGTGGACTGATGAGCTGTTCTGCTTGTACCCAGCTTTCACCCAGTGTTGACTGAGATAGTAGGATTAAGCGGTTCGGCGAGTGAGTATTTATGATGAGTTAGTGTTTTGGTTTTGATTTCAGTTGCAGTGATGTATCAACGTTTTACTGAGCGTTTCTCTTTCTTGTGACTATTCATTATCAGTCATTAGCTCTGGCAGGTCTGCAGGCATAAACAACTTTCTCCATCTGATTGCTGGCTGCGTGAAAACTTATTGTAAAGATCCATTTTGCCAGAGCATTATGTTCAGTGTTCCTTTTTAAAAAGCTCTTTATGCAGTTTACTTTGTGTGCATTACCAGCTAATGCAGTTCCATTAGCATAAGCTAAAACACCAGAGCGTGTTGTGGGTGTGTTTTTGTCTGTCGTTCCAGCACTTTGCGATGCAGACTGTACTTCTCAGTGTAGACAGCACTTTTTGTCTGTATTAGTTTGATTCTGGCAGTACAGGAGAAGCTAGAATCCTGTTTTTCTGAGGCGATTGCATGTGCCGGCGCTTAGGCTGCACTGACACTTGTTGATGTGTGTGTTTGTCTTGTTGATTCCTGTGTGCTGGGAGCGCCGTGGCAGGCAGGAAACGAGAATAATAGAGTGAGCTGAGGAATGTGGCGTTTCTGTTTTAGAGAGGCTCAGTGCCCCGCATCATCACGCCACAACAGTTTCAGTAGACCTTTACATAAACATGTTTTATCTTTTCTGTCCTCAGGCTAGCAGTTTGTTATAGAAGTGTGATCACGTATACAGAATAATCTGATAAGGGAAAACATCAGGTCTGTGTGGATCAGATAGTTACTGGATTCCTTTTATTGCCGTTGCTGTTGAGAACTGAATTACTGTTATACGCTGTTTATACAGGAGTTTTTGTTTCAGTGTTTGG
This sequence comes from Neosilurus mollespiculum, assembly GCA_030014195.1. Classification (NCBI taxonomy): domain Eukaryota; kingdom Metazoa; phylum Chordata; class Actinopteri; order Siluriformes; family Plotosidae; genus Neosilurus; species Neosilurus mollespiculum. Next base: position 105,350 of record JAQMYF010000010.1, on the reverse strand, counting down.
AATAGCAGCGATGACATTCATAAATAGCTACCTCATTGGGTAATTATAAGCTCCATGTTTTGCTTACCCAGAGATTTGATTAACCGATTAGTAATTATTGAGGTGGATGTTGCCGAATGGTCCGAGATGGAACACTTTCTGGCAGTCTTGCACCCTCGTCATGTGATTACTGATCAATTTGTTATAGAACCTTTATTTTTCACCTCCAAACCATATCGCGTGACTTACGGACCATGACCTTGAGCTAAATTTTGAAGCTCAAACTGAGGCCACTGTCAAAATTCATCAAAAAATAGCCATCAGCATAGGACCTTCAAATTTGAAACAACTCCATGTTAACACCCTCACGCCTTTTTTATTTTTTATTTTTAAAGGTTAATTCAATTAAAATGTGCAATTACTGATCAGCTTGCCACTTACTTAACCTGTGTTTACACTTGGCCACGATGTTCACGATCACCACGATTCAAAAAAAGCATGGAGCTTCACGATTTATAACCGTGCTTGTTGTGTTATTGGGGTAAAAAAAAAAGGAGACAGGGCGCATCCAGGAGATGAAACTTGAAGGAGTTGTGTTTCCAAGCTCATCAGGACCCCTATGATGATGCATCAAGGCCGGTTACGCTCCGTTAAGCTCTACTGCACTCTACTACGATTCCCACTTTCTATCACAATTGGCGTCAAATTGTAGTAATCATCACAGTTCCACCAAGTTCCCTCATGATCATCACGATTTGCTCCCCCCATGCTCATCATGACTCTCTCAAATCGGGGAGGTTGTGGTCACTGTGGACCCAGTGTAAACCCAGGTTTAGCTTAATACATGACTAGCTATTCATCCACTTAAGTGTATTCGTGCAAAATAAGGGAACAGAATGAGTGTCCTGTGCAGAGATGATGGTAGCAGCTGAAGTCTTATCTTTCTTTAAAATATAGTACGATTGTTCCGTCAAGCAAATGATTGCCTGTAGTTTAAGCTATGATTTTCTCCAGGGTCTGTAAATGAAGAACTAATGACTGGGACTGGAATTCTGCTTGTTCTTGTGTTAATCATTGACAAGTTCATGACTGATTTATTTAGCCGTGTTTGTGTTTGCAAGTTGTTCTTTTTCACGCTATTTCTCAATTCAAGGTTATTTCGATCCAAAGAAGGTAATGATGCCGTATTTACACGCCCTTAATGTACACGTGCACTTAATATCCTGGTTGTTGAACTGAAGTCCATTTCTTGAAATCCATTAAAGGCATTAATCTGATTTGAGAGGTTGTATCCTGTAATATCTGATATCTGCCAAAAGGATACGTGTATTATTAGTGTGGTGTTGTTATATAACCACTGTCAATGTAAGTGGCTTGGCATGTGGATATCTTTAACTCTTACTATCCACAACATCGATGACTAATGTATGTGATTGAAGCGTTGCCAGTCCTGAGGGCTAGCACCACATGATGCTGATTATAAACCAGTCAGGAAGTTTAATTATTCATTCAGTTGTGTACACTTTAAAACCAGAAGCCCTTGTTCCCTTCAGAGACAAAGTTTAAGTGCTTAATTGCTGCCCTTGCTGTTCCTGATGTACTATATTTAAAAATCCATTGCTGCCATCTTGGATCTTGAACTTGGATCAAGCTGTTTTCTGGCTCATTTTGTGTTTTAGATTATTTTTAATTCAGTTTGAAACTTTCACTTCAACCTCAATAGTGTCTTTTCAGCCAAAACTCTTCGCAGCCATCGTTTCAACCTGAATGCTGGCCGTCTCAGTGGAACTGGTGAGCTGCAGTAATAGAAAGGTTGTTATAATGTATGAGGCCATGAACCTTGGAAGCAGCACCCGCTGACTTGTTATTACAGGAACCACAGTAATGTGGAGCGGTCCGTTTAGTAAAAATGACATTAGTGTGCACTATATGATTGGAGCACCAATGTTCCCATCACTGATGTATATTATTGTTTGGGTAAGTAATGCTATTTAGGTTTCACCCATTTCATTCAGTCATTTGCCAAACTGCTTTATCCTGCCAGGGTCACGGGAAGGCTGGAGCTTATCTCAACCGACTCTGGACAAGTGTGTGTGGTACACCCTGAACAGCTTTCCAGACCATCGCAGGGCAACACACGACCATTCACACTCACATCTAGGTGCAATTTGAAACAGCCAGTTAGCCTAATGCATATGCCTTTGAACTACTGGAGGAAACCAGAGTATCCAGAGGAAACGCACGCAAGCATGAGAAGAACATGCAAACTCCACACAGAATTGCTCTCGCTGAGCCCGGGACTCGAACCCAGGACCTTCTTGCTTGTAAGGCAGATGTGCTAAGCACTACCCACGGTGCGGCCTGTGTTTTAAAATGCAAAGAAAACTAGTAGTGCGCTGCATCTGTAGATGTGCTCCTGAATTCTCTACTCTTCCAGCCTGCGACTAATGATGCAAGGACTTTTATTGTGCATTTAAAAAAAATAAACTGATATATTTATATATCTCTGAAGCTGAGACAGGAGCAACCTGAACCCTGAAAATCCCCGTCTCTCCTCCATATTCCCCCATTTCCTGTTTATATACAGATGAGTGCAGAATCAACAGCTCTAGTAGTACTGAGGTTCCTCCCAGCATTCTTTTAGGTGAAAGGTCATCCTAAACCGTTTTCGCAGAAATTGTCAGGGTGTGTAGGATGGCTTTGAGTGGGAGGGAATTCTGGGTGTATTTATTGGCACTCGGAGGGCTGTGACCTAAGGAAAGACAGGCATGAGTGGAATCTCCAGGAGCCCGCCCTGGCTGCTCCACTTTCATTCCGGAGACCACACACACTATTTTGATCATGTTATACATGCTTGTGATGTTTGTGCGTGTGGTGAGTCAGGACCCTCATGGTTACAGGATCTGGCAGGTTGGTGCTCCATTGTACAACACAGCACACAGTGATGGAGCGTAAACAAGATATAACCCTAGACTTGCCTTAATTCATGTCTTTGCTGAATTGTCAAGGTTTTTTTTTTTTTTTCTTTTTGTAAATCGTTATTTAAAAGTGTGAATGATGTGGAAAGTAGCTGTTATTTCAGAACAAGTGCAGTACGAAGCTCAGGAACCTACCTTTCAGCCAGGAATGATTGCATCTGGACCGGCTTCTCTTTCAAGACACGCCGCGCCGTACCTAGTATGCTAATGCTAACTTGAGGGAGGAGTTTTTTGTGTGTGGATGGAAATAGAGGTCAGGCTTAATTAGTTAAATCTTATTCAACTCCACTGCTTTCTGCATATCTTTCTGCGTGAAACCTAATGCACTTCTAAAGGTGCTATAAACTTCGCATCCTCTGTTATTCTCTCAGCACACACGTTTCATGTTTGTTCACAGAGGTCTTCTTACCTTTTACAGATTGCAGTTAGAAGCAGCTCTATGAAGCAGTGTGTCAGTCACACTCAGAGACACTTGTGCTGTGTGAGCATCAAGTTCCTCGGATAAGTATGTGTATTCAAATCTGAGCAATATTACTTCCTCAGTATAATTCAGCACATGGCACGGGGATGATTACTCCACCCCTTCGCACAACTTATCCGTCCCATTAGTGTGTTTCTAGCCAAACGTTCTTTATCAGCCATCATTTCAACCCGAATACTGACTTTGACTGGAACTGGTGAGCTGCACTATTAAAAGGGTTGTTCTGATGTATCAATCTAATGTAAATGTGTTAACTCATTCACCTACACATTTAATTTTTAAGGTTTATTTCACACAGGAATTGAGGAGCGACACGCAAGTCACTTTGCCGCTGAACTACACATGAAATCGCCTATTTTACACGGTCCATGAAAGTGAACAAGAAGTAGTTTTGGGGAAATTATTGTTTGGCAGCATCTGTCAATCACCGGTATCTTTAAGCTCAGATTGGTTGTTGCTCTAATCGCTCGCGTGAAAGTTCAGCTCAGTTGAACTCCGTGGCCTTCCACATTGCATCACTTAGGGAAATTTCGCTGGCGATCGTTTCCCTGGGGACCACTGACTTGGCATGGGTGCTTGTTGCTTCCTGTGTGAATGCGGCTTTACAGTTGCAGTCACTTGCATTTTGTTTTAAAACAATCGATGGGAACATTTTAAATTATTTTCTAGACAAGCTTTATTGAAACTAATACAGTTGTGCTAAAGTGAAAGAAAAAGGAGCGAAGTGTTCAGGTGATGATGGAGAGTATTTGGATTGAGAGCCCCGATAGCTGACAGTGCAGGGACTGCAGGGGACGAGGTGGTGACTGGAACTGGTAAAAAGCTTCGGACATGAGCATGAGGAGCCACATCCCCAGACACTTCTGTGCTCTGTCTCCATGAGGGATTTCTGTCACATTGGTTTTATTGGGTTGTGTTAGAGTGTGCAAAAATATTTTGTAGGAAGAGCGGTGTGTGAGATGGGATGGTCAACACAGAAATGTTTGCTCTGCTGAAATCTACGCAAACTAGAGAGGAGAATACACAAGCGGAAAAAAGAGCATAATTTGTTTTAAGCTGCTAGCATTTGAGATTGATATCCAGAACAGGTTTTTTTCCCTGAGGATTACGACACACCAGAGCGTTTGAATGTCACCACATTGTTATGGTTGCTACGGCAATATGACCGACTTCTTAATTTGGCAGCTTGCTTGTGTACAAGAACTATTAGCTGTTCACACACACACACATATATATATATATATATATATATATATATATATATCTCTATATATACACAC
>JAQMYF010000010.1:80968-94018 GCA_030014195.1 Neosilurus mollespiculum | reverse complement strand
TCGTGGTGAAGAGGGAGCTGAGCCAGAAGGCAAAGCTCTCAATTTACCAGTCAATTTATGTTCCTACCCTCACCTATAGACACGAGCTTTGGGAAGTGACCGAAAGAACGAGATCGTGAATACAAGCGGCTTCCTTCGTGGGTTGGCAGGTTTCTCCCTTAGAGAGAGGGTGAGAAGTTCTGTCATCCGGGAGGAACTCGGAGTAGAACCGCTGCTCCTTCGCGCTGAGAGGAGCCAGTTGAGGTGGCTCGGGCATTTGATTAGAATGCCTCCCGAATGCCTCACTGGTGTGGTGCTTCGGGCATGTCCGACCGGGAAGAGACCCCGGGGTCGACCCAGAACACGCTGGAGGGACTACGTCTCTTGGCTGGTCTGGGAACGTCCCCCCGGAAGAGCTGGAGCCGGCGTCCCCCCGGAAGAGCTGGAGGAAGTGGCTGGGGAGAGAGGCGTCTGGACCTCACTGCTTAGGCTGCTGCCCCTGCGACCCAACCCCGGAAGAAGCGGAAGATGATGATGATGATGCTGGGTCAGTCGGGTTAGGGGAAACTCAGCATTTAAAAACATTTTTTGTTACGCCTAAGCATAAAGTTATTCTCTTCGTGCATGCATGTATGCATCCATGTTTCCCCCGTCTGGGTTACCCAGGGTTCAGTTTTGTTTTGTTATTTGATATGTATCACCTGCCACTAGGACAGAGACAGCCAGCAGCTGCTCTGTGTGATGTCTGTAATGTCATAACCAGATGAAGGTTAACTAAGCCAAGGTTTTGATCATGCTTTAATAGCATGTCTCAAGCTGCTCTTTACCTCCTTGGAGACTTTCTACTGCTTTTACTTCATTTATTTTCAGAGTCATAATCATGTCTTTGTTCCATTATTCGTCATGTGGAGGACTTTGCAGATCTCTCCTTCTTTATCTGTTCCCATCTTTCTCTATTCAAAGAGCAGCTTTCAGCCCTGGACATTCCCACATGCCTGTGCTTGAGTTGATTTCAGTGTTTTGACATTGTGTACCAGGCGATGTGAAGCACGCTGGAATCTTTTGGACACACTTTGAATAGCCCTAGCTGTGTTTAGTACACACTGGATGCTCTGTAAGGTGATGTCTGGTTCAGCGCTGCTAGTCAGTCTGCCAGAGTGCTGAGCAAAGAGAGAACGTTACAAGTCAGTTGCCGCTGGAATGTTCTGAATGCGGCTGTCCAAAATGTGACCTTTTAATGGAGTGTATGCATGACTTATACCACTGAGTGGAACTACAGTGGCATTAAAAATGATTAGCTTCCTCCTGATGCTCTCTATTACTGCCTGTTTGGAGCACTGAATTGATTTAGATGATCTGGTTGGATCACCCTTGGTAATACCTCTAACTAAATGTCGTCTTTAATTTGATTTGAGCCATGCACATCTCTGTAGAGGAATCTTGGCCCATGTTTCTTTGGAGAACTGTGTCGAAAACCAACTGCTCGTCTGCACTGCGCATCGTCTTTATTGGACTCAGGTTAGGACTTTGACTAGGCTGCTTCTTAGCCCCTTCAAATGTGGCTTCTGTGTGTTGGATCATTGTCCAGGGTTTCCACAGGTTCTTGAAATCCTTTGAAGTTTATGAATTAGAGAAAAAAATTAAGTCCTAACATTTTTGAAAACATAAATAGGAATGCATTATTGGAAGTGCTTGAATATTTGTAGTTTTTTTGCAAGAACTTTTTTTTCAGAGACTTTGCTAACATTAAGTGAACCTTCAGCAAAGCCTGGAAAATGTAAATTCTCTGACTTGTGTCTCAGCAACAACAAAAAAATTAAAACCAGCCTATTACTGATACACAGAAGATCATATGGCCTGACGCAGAGCTAGCACTGAATATATTCTGTTTCTTAAACTATCCTGAACTTAAGGTGTGGGAGCCTTGATTGTTTTGTTCTACCAACCAGATTTCATTCAGTGTCAGACATCTTAAGAATTTAGTGTTAGACCTCTTACATCACAGAATCCATGTATATTTCAATGACAGGTTGCCCAGAAAAGCATCCCCATAACAACACACTACCACCACCATGTAACTTCATCCCATTTAGGTTTTAAGGTTGAGTAATGAATATTTGTTGAACTGATGCTAGAGGCACCTGCAGTTCTTTAGAAGTTTTAATTGGGATGACTTGAGACTTCGTGGAAGAGGTGCTGCTGTGTTCTTGGAGAAATTTTGGCAGGTCAGCCACTCCTAGGAAGATTTACTACTGCTCTGAGTCTTTTCTGTTTGCACTGTGGTTCAGTAAAGTCCAAAAAGGTGAGCTGTTTAGGAAATTTCATAAACCATGACATTGTGTGCCTCTAGAGACTTCAAACTAGAGAGAATTAAGGACAAATACACTGATCAGCCAAAATATTAACACCACCTGGCTGGTGTATGGCTAGACAGCCTCATAAGCGGAAAGGTGCAATGCACTGTGTTCTGAGACCTTTCTCTCATAGCCAGCATTAACAGTAAGTAATACGTTTGTGCTACAGTAGCTCTTCTGTGGAATCAGACCAGACGTACTAGCCTTCACTCCCAACATGCATCAGTGAGTCTTAGGTACCCATGACACTCGCCAGTTTTGTGGTTGTCCTTCCTTAGATCGCGTTTAGTAGGTATGTACCACTGCACAACAGAAACCCAGTTATTTAGCCGTCATAATGTTGTCTTTGTTAAATCGCTCAGATCCTTAAACTTGCTCATTTTAAAATTCCTCCAACACATCTTTAAGAACTGAATCTTCTCTTTCTGCCTAGTACATTCCATTTGTTGGCAGGTGTCACTGTAACAAGTTAATCATGATTATTTACTTCAACTCTCCGTACGCAGTGTTTTTAATGTTTTGGCTGATCGGCTTGTAAATGCTTTTGAAACCAATCAGGACTGGTTACAGCTAAGCCTTGTTGTGCATCTAATTAAATACCAATCAACTAAATAATAGGCAAGGAGCTAATTTAGCTTTCACGAGGAAAATGGGATAATTGATTTTTAATTAATTATGTTAATGAAGACATTATTTTGATTATATCTTTTACATTTCAATATTTTCTGATATACCCTATATCATTTATTTGAGATCTTGGAAATGTTCAGTGAAAGTAATAAATGTTAAATATGGAAATCTAAAAGGGCTAATTTTTTGTGCGTATGTATAACATATGTGCATACTCACATTTACCCACAGCGATCTAAAGCAGGCTTGAAGAATTTCTTGTGTGTGTGTGTGTGTGCGTATGTTGGATATTTTTGTCCAGTTTCACTGCATAACATGAAGGGGTGATGTCAGTGTAGATGTATGGACATGTTTATGGTATTTGCACCGGTGCATGGCTCTCCACTCCTGTTTGGCAGATCTGGCACACTGTAATGTCTCAGTCATAACTTGGGCAGAAACCATAGTGCACCCTTACCCCAGATCCTAGGATTTGTTGTAATCTTCCTGTTCCTGCTTGTCGCTGATTGTATTCATTACTGTTTTCCGTGAGATAATACACTTGGACTCTTGGCTTTTTTTTTTGGTCCTCTCCTGATTTGTGATACAGGTATTTTGAAAGGGAGTGTGAGCAGGAAAAAAATTATTATATTAAGTCCCAATTGGTATTTTTGTGATATTTATGCCTACTTTATTATGTAGCAGGTTGAATGTATAGTTTGATACCTAGCCACTGAATTTAGTGCCTGGTCTTAAACAGTACCATGATGTGCTGTATTGTGGTGCCTTCATTAATCAGGGAAGTAACATCAAGTACATGCAAAGTGCAGTCATCTTTACCTGCTTTCCCTAAGTGGCATGTTGCTGGAAATAAATACACAACACAGTTTGTGAATTTGTCTCACAAATTATCTTTTTGTTTATTTAGCTTTTTTAAAAGCTTTAAATATTGAAATATAAATGATCTGGCTTTGTGTAGCTGAATATTCTATCTTCTATATTTAACTGATAAATTTTTTTCTTTTCCCTCCTCAGCCGTTCTTCAGGCTATTGAACCTACGCAAGCTAGGCCTGAGTGACAATGAGATCAAGAGACTGCCCCCTGAAGTGGCCAACTTCATGCAGCTGGTGGAGCTGGACATCTCTCGAAATGGTACTCACCAACACATGACCAAACGTACACCTTCACACTAATACATACTCGTACATCAAAAGTGTAAACACATCAATCCTGTCACACATCTTTCACAATAAACATTTTTGAAAACTCTTTAGTCCAGCAAGATTTCAAAAAGTCCATGTTGCAGTCCATTCTAAGGGCAATTCCATGAAAAATGGGACATGACCTGGCAAAAATGATCAGTTAAAGATTCTGAAAAGTTTATGCATAACACAAACACAAGATTTACTGCTCTAGCTACCTACATGTACCAAGGTGGATGAATTCTGAAACAGTGGCATGTGAGGTCTCTTGTCTTTGATTCATTGTAGATGATTCAATGATGTTTTCTCGTTTGTGTGAGTTTTAGGCTTGATTTTTCGGGTTTCACTTATGTTCTTATTACATGTACCTCTAGAAAGGTCGGGCATGTATGGGGATTAGTGGAAACAGTTTTTTAGATTTCCTAAAAAGTTTTAAACCCAGAAATGCATGAAAGGGTGGAACTTGATGGAAAATCATCAATAATTGGTTAATTTCATCTTTTCCAAAGCAGTCAGTAAAATATTTCAGAAAAAATATCTTTTTATCTGTAAGTGATGGTAATGAATCTGTCACATAGATTTTTTTCACAGCCCTGAAGTCAGTGTTGCTAAATGCCTCACTTCCTGTTCTCTACTGCAGTCAGTATTTTAGCAAACCTGCTCCTCCCTCTATACCTTGAGTTCACAATTATGTATCATTGTTAGTTTTTAGAGAATTTTGAAATAAAGGTTGATTTAATTTTCATTTGTCTTTTTCATGTAACGTCCGTCATAATCTTATTGTTGTTTTAATAAAAAAACAACAGAAGCATCACTCAATATTTTTTCTTCCCTGCCTAAATACCTCAAGACCTTAATGATGCCCATATACAAGACCAGGGATTTATGGCTTCAGCGTTTAGTGTGAGACTTGACTTGCACACCTCACAGATGTAATGCCCGACACTGGGGAATTGCCCCATCGTGTTATCATAATCTTCCATGTTAGGTTCAAAAACCTAAAATTCCTGTTGAGTTTTGATTCCCAAGTTGAAAAGCTATTTAACAAACATAGACTTTTTTTAAACAGATTTTGGACATTCACTGCATGTTTATGGCAACTGAATTTGGGTGAAAATCATGACACGGCTCATTTAATGATGAAGTGATGAAGCAAAAATCCACCTGGAATGACTTACAATTCATTTACGTATTAATTCATAATTCATGTGTTGCCTTCAGTGGTGTTAAAGATTTAGTCTACAGTACAATTTGACCTCTTAAATTGAATCTTCTTTCTTTGAAGTGTTTTGTGGTTGGATTTAGCTGTTGCTATTTCTAGGCATTAACTTTCATGCCATTACCATAGTGAGTGCCATTACTTCATGAATTGTTAAATTAGATTTTGGAGCACGGAGTATCAGGGTTTTCATTTTATGTTGCTTTTCCTGTTCAACCATAGGAGTTCACATGTTCTCCCTCTGCTTGCGTGGGTTTCCTCCAGGTACTTCCAGTGTCCTCCCACAGTCCAAAGACATGCACATTAGGCTAATTGGCTGTTCCAAATTGCCTCGGTGTGTGCGTGTGTATGTGTTGGCTCTGCAATGGTCTAGCGAGATGTTCATGGTGTACCTCGGCTGTGATGGGCCCCTGCCTCTCCTTAACCCTAAAAAGGATGACAAATAGTCATTATTGTTTTAGTATATGTTTCACAGGAACATGAGTACATAAGAAACATATTTTAACCATTACAGAGGCAGGTCAGGTGAGTTCTAAGCACCCTGAGCAGAGCTAGGTGCCCTGTAGCTGGCAGCATGTTTTTAAAAGCCATTAAGTTTTAGTATATACTACACAAACATATAAAAGCTAACTAAAATGAGATTTTAATAGTTTATTTTTACATACTTTTACCATGATGGACTCGGGCAGGTCAGGTGAGCACTTCATGCAGTGAGCCAAACTAAGAGCTGTATAAAGTGGCTTGCAAAATTATTCATACCCCTGGAAATTTTCCACATTTTATCACGTTTCAACCACAAACGGAAATGTATTTTATTGGGAGACTATGTAATAGACCAACACAAAGTGGCACATCATTGTGAATTTGAAGGAAAATGATACATGGGTTTGAAAATATTTTACAAATACAAATCTGGAAGAAAAAAAAAAAAAAGTGTGGTGGTTCGCAGATTCTCAGTTGAATTTGGGTCTGGACTGTGACTGGGCCATAACACATGAATACACTTTGAACTAAACCATTCCAATGTAACACTGACTGTATGCTTAGGGTTGCTGTCCTGTGGAAGGTTAACTTCCACTCCAGTCTTAAGTCTTTTGTGGACAGGCTTTCTTCCAAGTTTGCCCTGTATTTGGCTCCATCCATCTTCCTGTCAAGTCTAACCAGCTTCCTACTCGCTGAAGAAAAGCCTCCCTATAGCCTGTTTCACGGTGGGGATGGTGCGTTCAGGGTCATGTGCAGTGTTAGCTTTCAGCCACACATTGCTTTTTACATTTAGTCCAAAAGGTTCATTTTGGTTTGATCTGACCAGAGCACCTTCTTCCACATGTTTGCCGTGTCCTCCACAGGGGCGTGTGGCAAGCTGCAAATGGGACTTCTTGAATATTATGAATATTTCTGTAAGCCACTGTAGCCAAAGGTTTTTTTTTTTTTTTTTTAAAGCTTTCTTCTGCAGAGTTGCATACATGGGCAGTAAATAGTCATTCAGAGTTTGAACACGTACTACATGGAAAAGCAAGAAAACAGTCAGTACTTGAAGCTGATGTGTTGGAAGCAGGTAAAATGGGTAAGCCTAAGGATCTGAGCAACCTTGACAATGACAAGGGCCAAATTGTGATGACTGGGTCTGTTGGTCCAATAATGTCTGGTCTGATCCCTCAGAAAAGCTACAGTAGCTCAAATTTAACACAGTTTTAATGTTGTAGCTTATCAGAGTATTTGACATACTGTCTGAATGACATTGTGATCATTTTAAACACTATTGTCAGTAGTTTTTCGACAGATCTGATGCACAATGTCCTGGATGTGACTTTGGCATAATTCGACTCTGCCACTCAGCACTATGAGGGTGAGAATGGGCATTGACTTTTGTGTGCCCCTAGTTGTTTAGTCGCTGTCGTAGCTCGGAGTACAACCTGCATCATTCATTGCACACCTAGTGCCAATTTAATTAAGTCTTTAATGCAGTTTTCTTTCCTGTTGTTGTCAAACATTTAATCAGTTGATCACCGAGTGTCATGTTGATTTCTGTAGGTTATTGTAGTGACTCCAGAGCTCCACTATCCACTAAACAATGCTGATGTTCTTTTCACGATTCGAGTGCATATGCTTTCGATGCAGTCTGACATTTTTGTACATTTCAACTAATACTGGTTTCTGGATAGTCTCATTTGATGGAAGAACTGGCCAGAGTAATCGCACTCCATTGCGATTTATAGCCGTTCCAGTGTAATGTAACACAAGCATAGTTTCTGTTATTGCGGACATCTGGTCAGCATTAAAAACACCTGAAAAGTGCACTATTGATTGCGACACTCTTGGGTATGCAGTTCTTGCTGACTTTGCACCCAATCTCTCTTTCTCTCTCACACACACTCACACATTTCCCCCCATCTCCCCCCCACCCCATTCTTCTCTCCTAGAAATTTCCGAGATCCCTGAGACCATTAAGTTCTGTAAGGCGCTGGAGATTGCGGACTTCAGTGGAAACCCCCTCTCCAGGTTGGTGAATTGTTAGAACACCAAAATTCTGTGGCACATTAGAGAACAACATAGGGTGCGGTGGTGGTGAGAAAAGAAGCCGAACTTTTCATTTCGATTCCTACACTAAAGCTGGCCAGTGTGTTTAAGCAAAGTGCATTTGGATTTTCATGTATGTGAGAAGACATGTCAGAACTGGCTGCGTTTTCCCATAGGAGGAACTGTGTACGATTTTTGTGGTTTTGTCTGAACTGTGTTCCGTAATCCATGGTTTAACAAGTCTGACAAGTGAAAAAAGTTACCTTTACTGTAGCACCAAACAATAAACAGCTCTTTCAACTGGGTGTAATAACTTTACCTTTGTTACTTGTTAACAGTTCTGTTGCCATGTTATCTCGAGTGTCACAGCCCTGCGTCCTGATTTTGATTACGGTTATTATTTGAGACACACCTGTCCTTGGTGATTATAAAATTACAGCCATTGCTTAGAAATCCACATTCATCCAAAAAGGTATCGTATAGCATTTCCAGGTACAAATAATCCAACTCGAATGATTAGGGTTTTTTCTTTTTGTTTTCTTTTTAAAAAAATGGGGCCAAAAATCAGTCCAGTATTGAGTTTGAACACAATACCCAGCAATCGCAGAACTCTGAAAGCCCACAAGCCAAATAACCACACCAAAGTAAAGTAATTGTTTTTGCCACAATATCGTAATGACTTTAGAAGTGTCTGACAACATGGAAATGATCACTACAGAGTCTGATGACCTCAATAACTCTAAAGAAACTGAAGAAAATCACAGTTTCTACTTTACACTCATTGTTTTTACAGTTCTTTCCTATCTTTTGAAGATATCTATTGCAAAGTCATGCCACCGATGGTATCATTACTTTGGAAATGGATGACTACATGAATTCCGCATGATTTCTCCTTTTGTAAGCATCAGAAAACCGCCCTGGTTCAATAATCAACTACATGCACCGAATGGACTGTTGTCTCAGGGACCAGAAGAAAGGGAGAGATAAATAAACACTGAGGGAGTGTAGTTACTGAGGTCAGTAGATTTGGATGTATCTCTGTAGGGATGCTTTCCATGTTGTCAGACACTTAATGCTGACTCGCACGTGAGTCCGAAAGGACAACCGAAATACTTGTAAAGTACCTTTTTTTTTTTTTCTTTTTTCTTTTTTTTAAATAAAGACAATTGAATAAATTCGATCCCGGAATTCACATATTTTCTGAAATAGTTGAATTCGAGGTAAATGATTCGTATTTGCGATCTTGGTAAAAATGTTTGCACCTGCACAGAATTTGGGGTGGAATTTTTCCCACATTTTCGAAGTATGATCATAATTTCCACCAATATTATAATCGAAGATATGCGAAGGTACACCACGTGACACTATTTCACAGATATATCGCTTATGTGTGACTCAGCCTTAATTCTAACATTGAGTCAGTCAGTGACTCCGATGTGATTCTCTTGCCCCACAGAGTTAGTTACTTTTTTATGGTTATAGTGGCTTACATGATACTTTTAAACATTCTTGGAATGGAACAGGGGAAAAAAATCCCCATCTTTCCCTTTTTTCCTTTTTAAGGGTCACTCTTTGCTAAATTAATAGTGGTACAAAATCATGACTGTGTTTTAAATTCTTATTTATTTTTTTCCCAAATATCTCCCAGATGCAGTTTTGAAACTTTAATACTGATGTGCATGTATTTCGGTTTATTGTTTTGTTCACCTGTGCGTATTTTCTGAAGAAAATAAAGTGTCATTTCCCAAACACCCCCCCCCCCCCCTTCTTTCCCCAGCTTACCTGATGGCTTCACACAGCTTAGAGCACTAGCCCACCTCGCACTGAATGATGCATCACTACAATCACTACCGAATGACATTGGAAAGTAAGTGCACGCACACGCACACAACCACACACGCAACCACGCACACACCAGCACAATGGCATAATTATTAAAGAAAGAATACTGCATGTAAGAGTGTCTCGAAGTGATTCAGAAATACCACCCACACTACTGAAACCACACACACTAAGCTGGGTTTGGCTGTCAGTAGTGTTCCTGCAGATGGAGGAGCCCCTCACTCATCCAGACCAAGTGTTACAACATAAATTTACCATCTGATGAAGACACTTGTCTTCGCTCTCCACCGCCATACATTCTGTCGCTCTCTAATTTGTTGCATTTTTTGCACTGTAGCTTGGCTAACCTGGTAACCCTGGAGCTGAGGGAGAATCTACTGAAGTCTTTACCCACGTAAGTCAGTGACTTTTTCACAGTTTCAAGTTTGTTTTCACACAGCACTGGGCTTTTGTTGAGAACTGAACACACATCTAGCAAATACACGCAGACGTCCTGTATTAGCCATTGTGTTTAAACGTTAGTAGATATTTAAAAAGGATAAGAGATAAAAGGGTTGTGCTTGTGTGTGTTTTGAATGTTGCTCCCTCTGTGGCTTTGCAGCTCCCTGTCCTTCCTGGTTAAACTGGAACAGCTAGATTTGGGCAGCAATCTGCTGGAAGTATTGGTAAGTAAAAGCAGAACACGCCTCATGGAGTTCACATACCCGGAAAGTCTGCTACATAACCAAAGTGCTGTAACTGCTGCCTTCATGTCTTTACTTTCCTTTTTTCTTTTTCCCCTGTCTGCTCCATTTAAATCTTTCATGCCGTCATGGCAACACCCAGTAGTGGGGCAGAGTATACAATACGGGATCACACAAAGGCGTTACCCAGGCAATGTGGTTGATGTTATCACAAAGCACTACCCACAATTCCCTCCTGCATACAGCATCCACCTTGATCACACCTACCACCTGAGGGAGAATACTCCCAGGAACCCGGGGGTGTTACTGTGGGGTCATTGCATGGAAAGAACAGCATTAAAAACTAAAATCTAAAAAATTAGAAACATCATCCTAGTGGATCTTTTCTCTTTTTCAAATTCAGAGGAAAATGAAATTTTGGTTGTAGTGGTGGTGTTTGGTTTTTAAGGAAATACACCAAGCAGCATACAAACTACGATGTCATTTAAGTTTCCAACTTCAGAGCACTAGTTTTTGTTTAAGTCAACACATAAGAGTGACCAACTCGTACAGTAGGATTCCGCAAGGCCATCAGGCTATTTAGAGCGCATCTCTTATTCTTTACTCTGTCACACTCCACGTGGGCATTCTTCTATTTATAGGGGTGTTACCTGTCCTAGACCACCCACCTAATGTTGTTTTTTTTTTTTTTTTTTTCTCACTTTAGCCGGATGCCCTGGGGGCACTTCCCAACCTCCGTGAGCTGTGGTTGGACAGGAACCAGCTTTCTTCACTCCCCCCAGTGAGTACCTGCCACATTTAGCATTGAACCCTTTTTAATTTAAGACACACATTTTACTTGTACTTGATTCTGATTGGTCAATCATGTTATTCAGTGGTTTATTTCTTTTTATTATTCATTCAAGAGATTTTCTCGTTTCTGATTGGTGGAAAGAGATCAAATAATTCTTGATATTGCATTGTTACCATTGTTTAATTTGTAGTTGCCACACGCTAAAGGTTGTTTCTCCTCATAGGTATCATATAAGATAGATCACCGATTTATCTAGTATGTGTTTCTCTTCTGCTCCACATCCCAGACAGAATGGCAGTCACATGTCGCACACTGTCTACCTATATATTTTGAATGAATAGTAAAACAATTGTAGAATTTGGCTTTCGTATGATATGGAGAATTGTTCAATCTAAGAAAGTGAATAACACCACCTCATTCGAATAATTCTCCATATCACACTTTATCTCATTCAATAATTGCTTAATAATAGACCGTTGCTAAGTGTAGCAAGCTGTTCCTATGGTGCATGACATTAATGGAAACAATATGATAAATATTAAATCAATTAAATAATTTTTAATTACTATTGAATTAACCACATTATAAGTGGAATAATGTACAGGAAGCTGGTCACTGTCGCAAAATAATCCCTCCTCAAGGTGACACAGGGTCTCTCAGCTGTGCATCAGGATACTGATCCCTTGTTGCTAGGTTTTTTGCGATAATTCCCAGCTAATATACATTATCCCTCAGTCTTTTATATTAGATAGTGTTGAAAGATTAGTCTTGGTGCTATTTCATTTTAGGTGCAACTGCTAATCCTCAAAGTCATCTTGTAACCTTCTCTTTCAACTGCTTAAAAAAATTCCACCTTCGTTTTACATATTTAAATATTAATGGAAAGGTTAATCCAGGCTCGGAGTGACTCCACTGGCTTGGAAGTGATGAACCTTTTTAGTATAAGGACATTTCTCACATATAAACAATCTAAAACATGTCTTTAAATGCCGTTTATTCATTCATTTGCCAAATCACTTTATCCAGTTTGGGTCGTGGGGAGGCTGGAGCCTAACTCAGCCGTTTCTGGGCAAAGGCGGGGTGCACTCTGAACAGCTCGGCAGTCCATTGCATAACAACACACACCCAACAATTCACACTCACAACTAGAGGCAATTTGGAACAACCAATTTGCCTAATGTGCGTGTCTTTGGACTGTTGGAGGAAACCAGAGTACCCAGAAGAAACCCATACAAGCTGTAAAGCTGTAAAGAAACAATAGCATTTCTTTTTCATTCTGTCACATTAGGGGTAATTTACCACCCATTGTTATAAATAATTATAGTTGTGCAGTGTGAAAATAGCAGTAACATGAGAAATTTTGTTGAAATGCATCATATATATTAATATATTTGTTCTAAAGGGCTCAGTGGGTTTTATCTCACAGTTTAAGAGGATCGCCTGTAAAAACATTAATATTGGCTGTTAGTGAATTGTAACATGACCCCCACCCTTTTTTTAATCAGGATCTGGGAAGTTTGCGCCGATTGGTGTGTCTGGACGTGTCCGAGAACCAGCTCACAGACCTGCCGTCTGAGATCAGTGGCCTTATCGCCCTCACTGACCTTCTGCTCTCGCAGAACCAGCTTGACGTCGTGCCTGACAGCATCGGTGAGCTGATAAAGATTTATTCATTCATTCGTTCATTTTCTGAACCGCTTATTCATAATTAGGGTCGCGGGGAGGCTGGCGCCCATCTCAGCCGACTCTGGGCAAGGGCAGGGTACACCCTGAGCAGCTCGCCAGGCCATCGCAGGGCCATCAGTCACACAACCATTCACACTCACACTCACACCTAGGGGTGATTTGGAA
>JAQMYF010000010.1:63639-77834 GCA_030014195.1 Neosilurus mollespiculum | reverse complement strand
TATATAAAATTGAGAGCTCGTGGGTTCAAATCCCTGTTAGACCCCCACCATACTAAGACTCTTGGGCAAGGTCTGAACCATAAGTGTGCCTCTGTCCACCCAGCAATATAAATGCGTTAAAGTAAAAAATACTGGGAAGATGGACATCCCATCCAGGAGGAGTTGAACTCCTTAGTCACTACAGGAATCGAGATAAGCTCCAGCACTGTTGAGGCACTAGGCTCCGGTGTAAAAGCCCAACAGACTTTACCAACTCAAAGTGCCAGTACAGATTGCCTCGTGGGCCAGACTTGGCCCCCGGGCCGCCAATTGAATAACCCGGCTCTACAGCATTCTGACAGCCGGTTTGTGTGTTCTTAGAGAACCTGCTCCAGAGCAGCGTGGATGAAAGTTGGCCCACAGACACTAATCTGAACAGAGTGTCCGTCATCCAGTTTCAGGACCAAACCAAACCTGAGGAGGAAGATGATGAGAATGCGGCAGAGAGAAGGGTGAGGCTGTGTGTAGTCATTTGTGCTGGAACCTCTTCATATGTGTCATTCAGTGCAGTCAGGGTAATTTTGATTATGGATTTGTTTTGAACCAGCAGGGTCTGCAGAGACGAGCAACCCCTCACCCCAGCGAGCTGAAGGTGATGAAGAATGTGATTGAATCCAGAAGAAATGAGGCTTACATAGCTAAGCCAGATGAAGACCACGACTCTCCAGACACGGAGGTCTGTATTTGTATGTGATCATTTAAATCCATAACAAAGTCTAAAACAGTTATCCAAGTGCAGAAGAGTAAACATATAAAAGAAAAGATTTTATATCCCTTTAAGCATCCACAGCTTTCCAAACCCAAAACTGTACAGAATTTGGATGTGTAAGAGACCAGTGTTCAGTATAGAGTACAATGAATAAATAATAATAAGACCTTTTGTTTTTAATGAATATACAGAACAGATGGTTTCCTTTGCACCTATCAGCTAGTTAAAGCTGCCATTTTTTCAGTTGAGGGGATAAATAAAAACTGCAGCACCTTTGTCTTTCTTAAAGCTGGTTAGCAACAAGCAAGTGCACTTTAATCTATTTCTACTTTCTGCTTACCCCCATGGTCTGACAGACAGCTTGCAACTAGAGTTAGGAAGAACCTCTGATTGTTCTGTACAAACATTACCATTGCAGATTTTTGGAAGTCTGTTCTGGACACTTTTCAGGAACACTCCTTAAGGGTGCGCACTAGGCTTACGTGCACAGCATAACCTCTGTGTACTTATTTTCTTTGTGCATTACACTTTAAAAGGCATTGTTCTCTCCATGTTTTGGATCATTTGGATAATTCCCACTGTTAGATTTTCCTCCCGGAGACCACTGAAATGGAGAGGGTTTTATTAGCTGAGGCTGAGGGCAGAGGTGGATAGCACCCTCCAAGCACCTACATCATCTTTAAATGAATTTAAGTACATCTCTAAACAGAATTCATCTCTTGACCCTGTTGAAATCTGTTGATTTCTTGAATGCTTTTGGTGCAGCAGTCTGGTTTTTAGACTGCAGAATACATCTCTTCATTTATTATTTAGACATTTAGTGCAGGCAAGTAGTCTGTACATTACTCTTTACTGATTGTTCACAGAAACGTATGAGTGGGTTATCCAATCAGAGCCACGACTCCCAAGTCTCCAACAGCACTGCCTCAGCTAACTCTCACAACGATATGCAGAAAGTAAATGGCATTGGAGTGGAGCATGAACAAGAAGATGAGGATGAGGATGGAGAGTACATTGAGGTAATAATGGAATATACACATGCACTTGGTGAGGAACATGTTTACATTGCTCTAGTTTTTCTAATCAGCCATGTGGCTTGAGTTTGCATCAAACATCTAAATGGCAAAAGTGTGAAGTCAGTGACTTACTATGGCAGAGTTATTAGCACCAGTTGGATTGGTTACCTTCACCCAGAGGCTTTGTAATTGCTGATATTTATTAGTCTGTCACTTCAACTGTGAGCAAAATTCTGACCTGTGGACCGATTTTCACCAAAATAGGTGGGGGCACTAACCTACCTGAGTTCCAATGTTGATTCGATTTATGAATGCCACGGTCACTAGGATTTGGAGATAGAGCACTTAAAACTTTGCAACGAGTGCCAATAGACATGCTTTCACTATGAAACACTGAAACAATATATGGACTTTCAAATGAGACCATTACCATTGACCTTGAGTGACGTTGAAAAGTAGAAATCAAGGTCATCTCAAATCTTTAAAACAAGGTGGTTCTTTTTTTTTTTTTTTTTTTTTGTGTGCCAGTTTGGCTACGTCCACGTACTCCACAACCATAGCATAAGATGAGCACATGGGTGATTTAAACCAATACCCATACAGGACTGTTTGCTACATTATCTATGCTGAGTGGCAGAGGTACCTTAAACTCTCAGTGCCTTTCTAGTTTTAAGTATTTTTCAGCTTCTGATCTGCTTAGATTTTCACACATAGCAGTCTCTAGCGTTTATGCAAAATGGTCCGAAAAAACACCTGTACACGGAAGGTTTGTATACAGAAACACCTTGTTCGTGAAAGAGATCAGAGTCCATGAAATAGATCAACCTGGTCTGATAGGAAGTCACCAGGACCAAATGAATACGCAATACACTGTTAGGTAGATAAATGTTTTTCACTTTAACATCCACTTGAGATCATTTTGGGTCACCAGTTGTTTAAAAAAAAAAAAAATAATAGAATTTTAATAACAATAACAGCGCTAATGATATCACAGGATGATGACATGGCATCGCCTATTGCTTACTGTTAGCTGGCTAATCCCCAAGCTGTTGCATGGGGCCGTCACTGTACTGTGCAGTAGTGTGTGTAGAAACGGGATCGGTCATAAGTGATTTTGGTGAAAGCATTGTCCTCTATTCTTTTTCTGACAATCTCCGCTCATGAAGTGTTGATAACACAACTCTGTAACGTCAAAGCCACCTGTGGTTGCCAGGTGGTTATAAAATGTGTTGGGATGATGTATTATATTAGGTTCAAGCGTCAGGACCTACCAGTTATGTTCAGAAGAGTGTATATGAAATCAGATTTGAAGTAAATTAATTTACTAGTCTTTTATTCACCAGTGACAGTTACCAGTTACAGTTCCGTTACCCTGGCTAGGAATATCAGGCGCTGTGAAGGATTATGATAAGACCTGCTAACCTATCCTGTAAAAGAGGTGTGCCTGGGCTATAAGTAAACATTCTCAGGTTTCATGGATATACAGCGGTCTTATACCAGACCCAGTGGACTCGAGACAATCAAATGGTGGTTACACGTAAAATATACAGAGAAAGAAGGCTGGTAAAACGGGTAAAACCCTGACTTTGAAAGTGGTACCTTCCAGCAGTGCTACACTCCGAATATAATATCAAGCAATACAGCAAGCATGCATCCTTCAAGATTTTTCAATCTTTTGGTACATCTACTGAAGCCTGTCTCGTCCATTTAAAACTCGGCGAGTAATCTCTGTTTGGTATGAACAATATAAGCCCATCGAGTTCACTATATAACTCAAAACTGGCGCATGGCTGGGAAACACACACCACTTCCACACACGCACGTGATCCGACTTAATTCTCTCTCTCTCACTCACTCCAGCACTGCTGGAGAGTTTTTAAACCAAAATACTGTTGGAACAGCATCTTTCTTGAGTTTTAGTTTCAGTTTCGACCCCATTAATTCTGCAGCCAGGTCCTAAATGAATGATCTTGTGCATTGTGACTGTGATTTTGCTGGCACTTCCAGATATCACTACCATCAGTCCATTTGGGCTTCAACCACTCATCCTTCAGATAACTGAAGTAACGAACATCTTTATTCCTTCTTGAATGGTTTGAACAACCAAATTCTAAATATTTTAAAGCCATTATTATTGCTATATCACAATTTGGGTGAAATCTTAAAATTATTGCACAACTGTAAGGTTAAACAAATTAAGTAAGGTTAAATACATGTAAAAAAAAAAAAAAAAAAATTTGGGGGTTGTACTCAATATTTCCATCTTTTTCAATCTACAACAGCCCACTGTGCACTTTGCTGAGGAGCCTATTATCCGTTGTGGAGATGATGATGATGATGAGGATAATGAAGATGAAGACGGCGAGCGCAGTGACGAAGAGGCTCCATCAGTGCCGGCTGAGAAACAGCGCCTCATCCGCAAGGACACGCCACACTACAAGAAGCACTTCAAGATCACCAAACTGCCCAAACCTGAGGCTGTAGCAGCATTACTGGAGGGCTTCAGCCCTGACGCCCCGACCTCAGCCCCCCATATAACCGATGAAGAGAAGGGTGAGGAGGAGGAGGAGGATGAAGACGAAGAGGGATCATCAGTTAACACCCCTCTGTTGCGCAAACTGGAAGCAGCTGAGCCGGAGGACAGCAGGCTGACTCAGGTGAACAGCTCGCTGCAGCCGGTGAAGGTAAGGCTCTAATCCAGAGCAGTAAAGACAGAGACGGAGATGCTTACACTGAGCATGCACTAGAGATTTGAGGGGTTAGGACCACAAAGGTCACATGTCTCATAATGACATGGTTCAGTCATAATGGTGCAGAATGCCTGTTGTTCAACGGAGCATACAGCACTAGTGATTTGTGTCATAGACTCAGTGTCTATACACAGTTTTCAAAGCCTAATTTTTGTAGTTGATCATATTACCAACTTTACAGTAGTGCTACCTGCCTCTGAGTATGAGCACATGATTAATTGCCTGATTGGAATTGGAATGTCAATAGAGATGTTTGCATGAAATTTGTGTATACATAGAAAGAACGTGCATTATGTTTAAGTGCCACATGCTAACTGGAATACCCATATACCAGTGTAACCTCCACCCACTTTCACTCTGTAGTAATTGAACTGACAATTGTTCACAGATTAACAGGACAGGTTCTGCAAAATAGAGCAACAATCCTCTACAAAAGGAAACTCTGCAAAATAGAGCAGCAATCCTAGCTGATTGACAGATAGGGATGTCAGATGACGATACCTTTTCCTTTTGGCTTTCCTCTTAGTTTCACACATGCTCCACCTTCAACACCTCACCATGCCCCTCACCTTGCACTGCCTCCACCCAACCCCATGCTCTGCTGCTCCTCATCATTATTTGCCACCTTTTATTTACTTTTTCTTCTTTCCAGGGAATCACGTCGCTTTTTCACAAGTGTTGTGTGTGAAGCAGTGGATGAAAGGCTGTTCATTTTCTAAAAGTGCCCTGACGACACTGAATTCAGAGTAACACATGATGAATCCATAATACTCAACTGAGCTGGTTTCCCCCCTCAGAGCTATGTAAAACACTTACTGGCCCCCTGATCCTAAATTCGATAAATTGTTAATATTAACAGTTCTGTTAATAATTTGTACATGCAGATTTATATCTCATGTTTTTGTAAATATTAATATCAGACATATAAGAAATGTAGATGCTGTGTTAGCTAATGTTATTTTCTAGTTATAACTTTATACACTCACCATGTTAGCAGCAGATTAAATCTCTCCTAAAGGTAAATGAAAGGCAAGCCTTCCAAACCTTCCTGTTTCACATGAACATGTGCACATTTTCATCGTCTGGTGGTTTCTGCTTATATTTTTGAATTGACATTCTGCTAAAAACAGTTTGATAGTTTGCATTTGCCAGTTTAAAAAGAATACAACGGGAATCTGTCAGGGCAAGTTCATAGCAATAATATTATACAAATATTAAACTAACAAATCAGATATAAATAAGTGAACTTTTGAATAAAATTAAATTGCCATAGATTAAAACCATAAACACTTCCATTCACACATCAAACAAGAGTCTGATTGTACAAATGAAAGAAATGAATGCAGTGCCATGTAGTCATATGCAGATTAGTTACTTTTTGCTGACGAAAACACAGGGTGATCTCGTGACTTTTTGCATTACAATGTCACCTCCCTGTGTGTGGAGTAATTCCTGTTTTTTATTTTCCCTACAAAAAAGATTCATGGAACAGTATGTTTTAATCCAACCAGCCAAACTATGCATGCAAGCTTTTATTAAGTTTGAGTTTATTTTGTTTTTAAGCCACCATGAAAGCTCAGTTTCTTTATGTTCATGATTATCAACAAATTAGCTTTGTTACAGGCAGCATATATTTGATTTCAATGTGACTGTCTATAATATAAATGTGCAATGGGACAAAGGGGATCAGAAGACCTGACTGCCCTGAGCAAGCATTTTGAGCCCATTGATTCTAAAACCTATTAGAAGTAAACTATAATAAGAATAGGAATAATGAGGAATGATAAAACTCTCTACAGATCCCAGAGAGTTCCTTTTAAATTCATATTAAATGAATGTGCAAGAAAAATTTAACTAATATCACAAAGTATAATCTTCATTTAAAATCATAAAACACATCGGAAGAGTATATTGTGACAAACATAGCTTACCTGCCAAAATGTGTTCCCAAAATTAGTAATCATAAAAAAAATCTCTGAAAAATGACACCTTCTTATATTCAGAGTCTTATATCCAAACACCAGATTTCGATGATGTACTGAAAGTCAGCACACACATATGAATTGTAACCATTCACAGCATGTACATTTCTTGTACCTGAGCAGAGCTTCTCAAATCGAATCTCACAAGGGATCAGGGACCTGGGAAGTATGTGTGGGTGTGTGAGATGTCTGTGTTTATACGTAGCTTATGTGATTTTGTTTTGGTGTGTGGGGAAACTGCGGACTGCGTTAATGCCAAATGAATGTATACAATATTCTGTTCTTGCTGTTTGAAAACTCCAAAGACAGCAGTGCAGAGCTAATGAATTTCAATCAAACTTGAATTTTAAATTTGCTTGAAATTATCTTTAAACTCTAACAGCCGAACAGTTTAAAATTCGTTCAATTCATTGATTGACTCAATTGATCGATTAATTAATTTATCTATCTGTCTATCTATCTATCTGTCTGTCTGTCTATCTATCTACCTGTCTATTTATTTATTTATTAATTATAGCAAGCTCAGCAGTTTGGCCTAAAATCATTTGGGATTGCATTCATCTGTCTCTGACTGGTTCCAAAGGGGGGCCTTTAAAAGCAACCAAAAGTATATCATGATACTTGAACATGTTCTCAGTTTATGTATTTTTAATAGAGGATAGTATCAGCCACAAAAAGTAATTAGCATTAACATTATTAATTACCATTAGATATAACTCTAATAAAAAAAAATATAAAACGAAAATAATTCTAAATAAAATAGCTGTTGAAATAACTACTCCAATGCTGCAGAAACATGACTTCATCTGTGATTCTTTATTTAATTGTAACCTAATGATATCGCCCAGTCGAAGCAACAGATTTGACCCTCAAACCGCTGCTGCTCTGCTTTTCTACATGTGTGTGTGGAGGGGTGCTGTAAAGTGTGAGTGTGTGTCTGGGTGGATTGTCACTTGTTCATTCTCTTGATGTGGGTTGTCCTGGAGTGCTGATGATTGAAAATTTTTCGTTTTTATTTTGGCCTCACTAATCCGCATGCCCTCTTGCTGGTTCCTATCCTAACAGGGGGTGTCATTTGATCAAGTCAATAATCTGCTGATTGAGCCTGCTCGAATTGAGGAGGAAGAGGTCTGTACCTACTCTCTCCATCTTTACCTACTCTTCTGACTTGCTCACTCTTCACCTGTAGTTAGGAAGTGGAGGGGAGGAAACAGACCACTGGATAATTGAGGCCAATGGCTAGAAAATTGCTCAGTCCATCAAAAGCCACAACTGTAATGGAACCCTGTTTGAGAGGCAGAGATGAAACATTTGTGATAATGTTACTCTCAATGTTTTGGAAAATGTATTCAGCTGTCCAAGTGCTTTTCAATTTTATTTATTTATTTTTAGTAAATAAATTCTAGACTTTAAGATTAGTTGAGATGCACATGTTTTAAAACAGGGTTCCATTGTAATTATGGCTTGTTTGTTCTCTTTTGTCTGTCTGTCTGTCTGTCAGTCTATCATGCCCTCATTCTTTTGGTCGGTCTCCCTCATCTGTCAGACTCTGTGGCCCAGGTACAAGTAGTACCGTTCTATAGATGTGTTGGTTTGACAAAGACAGTGTTCAGATCACTTGATTGTTAAATTAATAGCATCTTAGCAATAGTGACACATCATCTGAAAGAAACCCTTTATGGTCTCCATTACATTACAGAACTAATGCATCATTTTTTGCTCCTCATCAGTACTGTAAAATCAAAAGAGAATAAAAATAAATTGCATTTACACAAACATTCAGATGCTTTACTGGACCACACTGGCGATGATTACTTTGAGGAACTGTTCACATTCCTCTCTGCAGAAACTCTTGAGCTCTCTCAGGTTAGACTCTCGTCTGTGTGTACGGGGAATCATTGAGTGGGAAATTGAGTTTTACTGATTAAGCATGGCCCCTCCTTGAATCACCACCTTAATCGTGGTGGAGGGGCTTACGTGTCCTATTGATCCTAGGAGCTATGTTGTTGGGGGCCTTATGCCCCTGGTAGGGTCATCCAAGGCAAACAGGTCCTAAGTGCGGTTCAGAAGATCCCTATGAGGGGAAAAAAAATGCAAGGACTCAGTTGGACGCCTCAAGCGTGTAGTCAGGGTCTCCTGGAAACGTTTGATGGAGTCTCCTGTCAGAAGGGCCTTCAACTCTCACCTCAGGCAGAGCTACCACATCCCAAAGGAGGCAGTGGATGTAGAGTCCAAATGGGCCATGTTCCATGTCTCTATTATTGGGGCGCAGCCCGGGGCTGTGGCCAGAAGGTCATCGGTGCCTGTCATGGGGGGAAACCCCTGAACCAAGTGGTGGATACCTGAGGTGAGGGGGGCAGTCAAGCTGATGAAGGAGGCTTATCGGGTCCTTTTGGCATGTGGGACTCCCAAGGTAGCTGATGGGTACCGGTACGGTATATCCGCCCTGAATACCTCAAGGCTCTGGATGTTGTACGACTGTCTTGGTTGACACATCTCTGCAACATTGCGTGGTCATCAGGGGCCGTACCTCTGGATTGGCAAACCGGAGTAGTAGTTCCCCTTTTTAAAAAAAGGGACTGGAGGGTGTGTTGGAATCAGCCTACCGGGGTAAGTCTATTCAGGAGTACTGGAGAGGAGGATCCGGCTGATGGTTGAACCTCAGATTCAGGAGGAACAATGTGGTTTTCGTCCCAGCCGCAGGACTTTTGACCAGCTCTACACACTCTACAGGATCCTGGAGGGGACATGGGAGTTTGCCCAACCAGTCCACGTGTGCTTTGTGGACATGAAGGCTTTCGGCCGTGTCCCTCGGGCAACCTTGTAGGGTGTGCTCCGGGAGTATGGTGTACCAGACCTGTTGCTACTGACTGTTCGGTCTCTGTATTGCCAGAGCCAGAGCTTGGTCAGCATTGGTAGCAACATGTCGAATTCGTTTCCAGTAGCCCACACCAGTCAGTCACTTTATATTCATGAAGATTTCTTTATTCGTTTTATCCCTCATGGCCTGAGGGTCCTTCACGTGCCCTTTGGCTACTGAGTTATTGAGTGCCTTTTACTGAGGAGTCTGGCCCTTCGACTTAAACACCTTCTAGATGGATGGAGTGTTGCACAGAGAGGTTTTCTTGTGCATTTTCACATCTCCACACAGAACCTCTAGGAGTGATGTTTGTCCTCTTTTATACTCCCTAAAAGGAACTAGAAGAAGCAAAGCTGTAAAAAATTTATAAATCTCTGCAGGTGGGAGGTCCCAAGGTGATACCACCCCTCACTGTGATATCATTACAGTAATAATGATAGCCCCTCTCTGTGTACAGAAGCCCCTGTCTGTGACATTTTCTTGCTGACAAGGAGACAAATGGACGCAGAGTCCTTTCCCAAAAGCCTTGAGGATCTACTGTTAGCACAAGAGTTAACCTGCTTATAAGGTTTACTCTAGGGTGGTCTATGTGTGAATATCAGAGCGTAAGATTCAAGCTACAGACCAGGATATCCTCTGATTCTGTTTCATTTATTAGCAGTAATGTACAGAAGAAATTTCGACTTTAATTCTCCATAACAAGTGCCGCAAAAGCGTCTTACTTGATACTTACATTAATACTGAAATTTATATCAGAGCAAACATCAGTATTAAATGATAACCAAAGTTTCAAACATCATAAATTTACATGACTGAGCCCTTAACAATTATGTTTGCCTTTGGTGAGAAACCAGAGTGGCTACTGGCAGCCCAGTTCTATTTGTGGTGAACCTTCCTGCAGTTTTCATGACTCCTCTGGTCTATGTGCAAGGTTACAAATATCCAGACTGTTATAGTTTGGATGGAGTTTGCCGACCAGCTCCCTGGGGCTTTATACAACCTTCCCGCAGCTTCACGGCTCAGGGGATTTTTATGGACTGTTGGTTTTTTTCATGCTTTTAAAAGTGAGTTTAGCACTTTAATGGCTTCAGTGAATTCTGGACTGCCTGTGATGGAAATGGCTTCTCCCATTAAGGTGACATTTCCTTAGACACTTGTTAAGCTCTTTTTTTTTTCTAGCAAGACTTCTGGCTTACACAGACAGCCTGTTGAGCCACACATGTCCTTCCACTTAAAAAGTGTTCATTTACTAGTGAATAGCCTATGTGTTATATCTTGCCTGAATACAAGGGCTTTCTGGCAAAACCACCCCAGCTCACAGGCTTAGTATCTCTTATTCACCTGTATCACATCCAATTTTGGTCCTGTGTCTGTATACAATATCAAGACTGCGTAACCAGAGGAACGATCTTGCGCTTGTACGATAACTTGGCAGTGCAACACAGAAACGTAGAAAGTGGAAAAGTCTGAGATCAAGTGTTAAGAAGCAGATGAAAGTATATGATTTTAAGAGAAATAAAAAAAGATGACAATGCTAAGTAATATCATCGTGCCCGGTGCAGGGGTCATTGACGTTTGAATCTGTTGCTTTTGTTCTACCACCATGGGCGAAATCAAAATGCTGTTGGACATCCAGACCTGCACAAGGCTAGAATTGGCTACAATACCATCAGCAAGAAGCTTGATGAGATGGAGACAACTGTTGGTGCAGTTATTCTAAAAATACAAAATTACCATCAATTGTCCTCGGTCTGGAGCTCCATGCAAGACTTTGCCTCATGATCATGACAAAGATGAGGGATCAACCCCCACTACACAGGAAGAGCTTGTTAATGATCTCAAAGCTTTTGGAAACACAATCACCAAGAGAACCAGTGGTAACACACCACGCCATAATGGATTGAGGTCCTGTAGCGCCTGCAAGGTCTCACTGCTCAAAAAGGCTCATGTACATCTGTATGCTGATTCAAAGAACGCTTGAGAGAGCTGAAGTTGAGCTCTTTGGCATCAACTCCCTGTTTTGAAGGGAGAGAAATGCTGACTGTGTCCCCAAGATCACCATCTCCACCAGCAAGCACAAAGGTGTAAACATTACACTTTGGGTCTGTTTCTCTGTTAAGGGTACAGGACAACTTCACTGCCTTGAGTGGACGATGGACGGAGCTGAAACACTGAAGATGGGTCATAGGTGGGTCTTTCAGCATGACACTAACCCAAAACATATGATCAAGGCAACAAAGAAGTGGCCCCAGAAGAAGCATATTAAGGTCACAGAGAGACCTAGTCAGTCTCCAGACCTTGATCCTATAGAGAATCTATGGAGGGAGCGGAAACATAAAAATTATGAACAGAGCCCGTAATAAAAGGCAGTCCTGACATAGTTGGCAGAGTTTGACAGTATTCAGTCTCTGAAAATGCAGAGATTGAGTGGCCCATAACACTCCAAAAGACTGTCTACTCCATAATCTCAAAGCACTCCCAAAAGGAAATCCCAGGAGACATAAGCCTTTTCCAGATCCACAAAACACATGTGGACTGGTTAAGCAAACTCCTATGCTCCCTCCTGCACCCCCGCGAGAGTGTAGAGCTGGTGTAGTGTTCCACAACCGGAGAAAAGACTGCATTGTTCCTTCAGGTTCTGAGGATAGACTCTCCTCAGTATTGTGGCGTAAAAATCAGGGAGGTTGAGGAGTGAGATTCCCCTCCAGGTGGCGCATACCCTCTTGTCTCCCTTTTTAAAAACACGAGCCACAACCCCAGTTTTCCACTCCAATGGCACTGTCTCCTTTGTCCACGCAGTCTGAGGAAGAGGGCCAATGGCACAGTCTGAAGTGGGGACATAGATTTGCCTTCCTGTGGGCCCACCACTTTCAGGAGGAGCCACAGGGGTCCTGTGCAGTGTGGAACAGGCAAAGGCAGGGGCCTTGGAGGACCGTTCCCCGACTAATGAAGCTGAATCAAGGGTATAGCCTATCTGTCTTATTTGATATCTATGTTCCTCTTCTTCCCAGAGAAATCTAATGAGAAAATAAATGCCAAAGACTTGAACCTCCTTGCAACAAACTGGTAAAATCTTGTTTGGTGGATAAAAGAGTCTAATTCTGTAAAATAAAAAATAGCTTACCATCCTTACCATTAAATATGTGTTTCTGCACAGTTACACAGATTTAAGAGGAGGTCAATAAATTTACGTTTGGTGCAAAAAAAAAAAAGATAAAATGTTTCAAGTTGTTTGATTACAAAAATTGTTGCTTTTCATGCGATAAGTTTTAATTGAGTTTCAAAAGGTATTGCCATGGAACACATGTGAGCAATAAATTGGCAGCAATCATTTGTTTTTACACTTTAAAAATAGTAGAATAAGCCATAACAAGTTTGTATTAGTTTGCTTCATGTTGTATATATTACGACTTTGAATGGGTTCAAAAAGACGCCGTCACAGAGCACTCCTTTCATACACACGTACATTTGCTTTTATTATATCAATATTTACACACACACATTTATTATATACTGCCCTGGAACATGAGAAAACTCAAGCAGGATTTATATATATATATTTATATATTTATATATATAGAGAGAGAGAGAGAGAGAGAGAGAGAGAGAGAGAGAGAGAAAATTAAATATGGACGTTTCCCTGGCCCAGAGCGTCATGCTCACTTTATTTGAACTCTTTCTATTCCTTTATGCTCCTTCCTTGTAGGCCTCCATGTTGCTCAAGTGGAGTGTTTGTCTATTTTGCATGGCTCTATTATGAACTGTAAAGTTGCCACCATCCATTATGTTCCTCGTCACATTTACTTGATTTTTAACCCTTTTCGTGATCAACTAATGTGCTTGATGCTTTGACCTAACACAGTTCTTCCCCTCACTTATTAATCCACTTAGCATGTGTCCTTTTCTGTAAGTGTGATGTGATATGTTGCTGTTGTCTGTCCTTATTTATTTATTTATTTATTTATTTATTATTATTTTAAAGGTAAATCTGTTTAGTCTCTTAACAGATGTGGACCTAAACCATGAAATAACTTAGATTTATTTACATCTAGCTAGGTTTGATATGATGTCCTTGGTATGTGTCAGGTGAATATGTGACTCCTTGCATGCATGTTGCTAGGTGCCCGCATCCGTTTGCAGTGATATGTGATTGGATAGCCTGTTCCAACGTTCATGGCCTCCTTTCCTTGATTCTATAAATTCCTGAGAGATTGATTTCTAGTTGAAGTTGATGGATCAGTGCATAAATAAATAGTGTTTACATGCATTTTTCATGAAATTATGAAGCCATGCAAGTGGTTAAGTCAAGCATGTTCAGAGTTCTGTTCACTGACATGCACATTTTGGCTTTGAGGTGACATGAGAGTAAGGAAAGGAATCTGTTTTGAATGTTTGGATTGGATTGTCTGCCACTGTGACTGCTGCAGTGTACACTTTTGGTGTTCAAGCTGTCACTCCTACTAAATTAAATAGCTTACTATTTCAAAAGCACTAAAGTAATTAAAGAAATAGGAGGAGGAAGTTGTTCAGTGGTCAGTTGCTTCTTAATCTTTTTTTAAAGATTTAACCCAGTGTTTGAGGTAAAGAATAGAATTGGTTGAATATCTGACCCCTGCACTTTACCCGTAGCTGGTCGTGAGCATCCTGAGACAAACTGGTGGATTAGGCATCAGTATTGCAGGGGGAAAAGGATCTACTCCTTACAAGGGGGATGATGAGGTACATTTTATTTATCTTTAGATCATTCTTTAGTTAGTTAGCATACTCTGCAGGCTGGTTAAATATTTGGATGTGTGGGGGGGGGGGGGGGGGGGGGGGGGGGGGGGGGGGGGGGGGGGG
>JAQMYF010000010.1:38518-54758 GCA_030014195.1 Neosilurus mollespiculum | reverse complement strand
ATTTGTTTTGTACAGCGTCCTTGGGTGCCCTGAAAGGCACTTTAAATAAAATGTATTATTATTATTATTATTATTATGTGTGTTATGGCACTCCTGATGTTGCATGAGCAGCAACACGTGGTGACCCTTGCCCTCTCCATGACCAAATCAAGGAGTAAAATGGGGGAGATATGACTAATAATTAAAAGCTGGAATAATGTTGGTTGGATTTGAATTTGTCTGACCTTTATACATGTGTGCATAGGTGATCCCTCATGGTTTAGCCTGTCAGAGTGGATTACGTGTAGGCGACCGCATCCTGGAAGTAAACTCCATTGACCTGCGACATGCAACACACCAGGAGGCTGTCAAGGCCTTGCTCTCCAACAACAGGGAGATCCGCATGCTAGTGCGCAGAGACCCCTCACCACCTGGCATGCAGGTACATACACACATGCTAGCACATACACAAACTCGCCAGGTGTAGTAGCAGATGTATTTGAAACTGCTTAGTGAGGTAGCTAATTCACTGCTCTGAACGTGTATAGGAAATTGTGATTCAAAAGCAGCCAGGAGAGAAGCTGGGTATCAGCATCCGAGGAGGAGCCAGAGGGCATGCAGGCAACCCCTTTGATCCAACAGATGAGGGCATCTTCATCTCCAAGGTAAAATCAATGTTGAATTTGTATTTACAGATTACCTGAGGTCAGCTCATGCTTACTAGACCGGTGTGAAAGAGTGTAACGTTTATCTGTGCTGGTTAGGTGAGTTCCAGTGGTGCTGCAGCACGAGATGGCCGTCTGAAGGTGGGCATGAGAATTCTGGAGGTGGGCAATCACAGCCTCCTTGGTATGACTCATACGGAAGCGGTCAGGGTGTTGCGTGCCACAGGAGACACCTTGGTCATGCTGGTGTGTGATGGCTTTGACCCCAGAAACGTCGCAGGCATGGAGGTAAAGGTTTTGGCAAGCATAAGCATGGCATCACATGTAGGATCGAGACAGCTGACACTCAGGTGCGTTTCTTGGCTTTGTTGTCTTTCCAGGCGTCACCAGGCGTCATCGCAAACCCGTTTGCTGCTGGAATTGTTCGAAAGAACAGCATGGAGAGCATCTCGTCAATCGACCGAGATTTGAGCCCAGAAGAGATGGACATCATGCAGAAGGTGAGCTGTTTGTACATCAGACTATAGCACAGTTCGTAGGGAACATTAGACGCAGGAATGAAAAGGAACCATGTTGCCATTTTCTTCCAAAGGAGGTTGAGATGGTGAGAGAGACGTCTCAGTGGGAGCGGGAGGAGATGGAGAAAGTGGTGAGTGAACTCACGAACGCAGGGCTCTCATAGGTTTGTCATAGAGGACATGCTTTCAGGACAACAGCAGTAGCTTTTCTGAATTCCTGACAGCATAAGCTTCCCTTATGACTTGTGCTAATATGTGTGGGTTCTTATCCTTTTTTCTTCCTCTCTTATCCCCTCTGTTCCCCTACCTCTTCCTGATTGGATTTGGGTGTCATTCTTGCTCTCACCCTTTCATTCATTCATTTTGCTAATATCTCTTACGCTACTTTTTTTTTATTCCATTGCATTATTCATCCGCGCCCAACATCATTCCTTTCCCCATCGTTTGAATGGATGTTTGTGTGTTCACTGGCCATTACTTTTATTTTTGTGATCTCATGTGCGTGACTGGTCACCCCCTCCCCTCCTCCTTTACCCCTCCTTCCATTTTCGCTGAAGGAGCGTATGCGCTTGGAGCGTGAAGCAGCGACTCGTCTGCTGGAGGAGGAGACTGAGGTGAGGCTTTATGCCCCTGCTGCTTTAGGATAGCCCTGGCCATCTGAGGGCAGCACTTTGCTTTGGAGCCACGCGTCAACTTGTTCCTTATGAAATGCTCAACTTTAGTTTTTGTGTACATTACAGAAAAAGATGCTCTCGTACCATTTTAATTCTCTTACTGAAAAAGCAATGCAATTTGATGACGTTTTATTGTCATTTTTTTGCAGAGCATGAGCACTGGACCTATGAAAATGGACTACAAGACACTGGCAGCACTTCCCACAACCAGCCTGCAGAGGGTCAATTGGGTGAGTCTTGGCCTGTGTCCGTTCTGTAATGGATGAAATCCATGTTCAAATACATGTGAACTCCTGCATCTCGATGTAATAAACTTTACACATGTTCCATGACTATGCCTGAGTGATTTCAGGATAGCTGTGTGCAGTATTATAACTCTAACCTTAAAAATCTTGAAAAACTACAACATGCTTAAGTAAAAGTTCCTTGCGGACACGTTTTCAGAAATAAACTAGAAAGCAAAGCTTAAAGTAATCTTGGACCCTGTCATTTAGTATACCAGTAGTCTCTGCCGTTCATATATGAAGATAATATTTTGTTAGCATTAGAATTGCCAACATTAGAATAATAACTAGAATTAAATTTTTCACACTTGGGTCAAATTAAGGAATAATCAGATGTGTCATTTTGGTTGGAAGCAGTTGCACTTTTTTGCTTGCTATATATCATGAAGGATGTTTTTGCATTGCAGTGTCCTGAAAATGAATGCACTTGGGTTCTCTTTACTGTACAAGGAAATCTCATGAGCTTAATTTACATTCATGCCAAGTTGCAGAAATGACTAAATACTTATTCAGGCTCCTTTATGGGTTCCTTATTCTCACAAGTAAACTGTACGGAAGTCTTGGGATGACAGCTGACAAGAGCTCAGAGGTCATTTAAAAAAAATGATTTTTTTTTTAACTGGTTGGACATGCTGCTAGTCATGGGTGGGTGGGTCGCTGAGGAGGAAGGTTCCCATGATAGAACCTAATCACTTCTGTAAGCATTTTCTATCAGCAGAGGAAGAGCAAGCCACATACCCCAGATTCTCTTTAATGTGAGTTTCTGTGCTATTTCTTCATTCAAAAGCTTTTCTTTCTTCATTCATGTCTTTCATTCTATTTTACTCTTTCATTATTCTTATTTATTTATTTATTTATTTATTTAATTATTTATTTTGGTGCTGCTTGTTTTTAAATTTTAATTGTAGATGAAGTATTTAAAAGTTGTGCTTATTTTGAATGTGAGCTTGACGTAATCCTGGGTGTCGTCTTGATGCAGTATATATGCACTACCTCTGGATTTATGTTGTACCAAAGCTTAGATTTTAATATGAAGTAGAGTTTGTCCTTTAAAGCTGCTTATACTATTATGTCATTTTGCCCATGATTTTCTAAATTAATCTGTTATCTTGCATAGTGGAGGACATTTTAATCGTTTTAAATATAACCAATTTCAATTCCATTCCTACTTTGGGCATTAAGCATTTCACCTACTTTGGCTGTTCAGCTGTTGTTAAATCTATTCAAGGAGAGAGATGGTGGAAGAAGAACGAAGGGGCTGTTAGCTTGTGAAAACTTGCTGTAGTTTTCTGAACAGTTTTCTGGAGTAGAGATTTATAAGGTCTTTTGAAATTTAGGGAAGTTTATCTGTATTAATTTATAGACTTTGTGTTGATGTGCACTGAGAAATATACTCTGCTACTTGATTCTCATCGGATTTGTTAGCTGTTTACAGTTTTTGAGTTCTTTTTGAGAGAAGACATTCTCATTTCAGTAGCTCGTTCTGTGTTTATTGATGAATACATTCATGGCCGGACTGCAACCTTGAAGTGAGACATAGTGTGCAGCTGTCTTTAGTCAAAGGTCTTTGGGTTGCATGCCTGTCCACTGACCTTGTTCTCTCGACATAGCGTACCAACCCCCATGCTTTACAGCACTCCTGTTATCAAGGTGACTATTTTCAGATTGGTGGTATTACCCAGGCTGGATTTGGAAGTCTCAAATTTAGCCATCATAGGACTTGTAGAGATGAGGGGTCTTAAAGTCGAGACATAATTACTGTTGATCCAACTCGATCATCAGCATTAAGCTTTGCTAAGTGTTTTCTCATCAAAGAAGATATTGACCAAGAGTGAGATGTTGTGTGGAATTTGGTGACTGTAAACTGTGATATATCTCTCTAAGATGAGGTAGCTGCACATAGATATATGTTAATTGGATTGGCTTTTAAAATGTGTTTTGCACCTGCATTATTTTCACTCTTACACCCATTTTTTATTCTATCTCTCTCTTTGACTCTTCAGCTGTCCTCTTCCTTTACTGAATCCTGTCCCATGGAGCGTGCTCTTCAGGCCAGACCGTCTGGCACTATAGAACCCCTGTGCTTTGAGAAAGCACATGCAACCCTGTACCATGTAGATGCCCCTATCCTTCCCTCATCCTCACTGTGCCCAGTTACAACCTCAGCGTCAGCTATGATACAGGAGTCCAATCCAGTACCCACAGTGACACAGGAAATACAGGAAGAAGAGTGTCTTGTGGACTCTCAGCCAATCTGTTTCAAAGAAAATCCTTTCCTTGTAGCTAATCGTAAAAGCAAGGGCCGTCCCCTTGAGGAACGTGTACTTTCAGGGCCACCCACAGGCTATGGCAGGCAGGGGCAGCTTCAAACCTGGTTGTATAATAAGGCAAGACCTTGCACAGTGGGTTTGTGATTGAATGCTTTTTTTGGAAGCAGCATGACATTTCAGATGTTCTGAAATTTGACAACTTGACGTGTAAAACAATTAAAAATTCAGCTTTATGACAAGTTACATAAAGCCTACAATTATGAAATGGTTTTAAAGTTAAGCTGGCAAACCAATGTAGAAAAAGCCCTTGATTAACAAATACAGCTCTGCATTATCCTTCTCACATATACAGTTGCAGCAAATATTATTTATAGCTGCATGGAAGTATCTTATCTGAAAACTAAAAAGCTACTTTTTATCCCCAGCAACACAATGGGGATATATTACATTCCACCGATAAGCAGAAGTATGTAAAAACAACTAAATATGTGACCCGTTCCAGCATAATACAGATTAAGTCACAAGGTAGTATTTTGAGTAAGGGACAAAGTAAGTTAAAAATGGCTTACCTAGACCAAAATGTGATATCGCCAAAAATACATCCTTCAAAGCAAAAGCTTCAACATGACCGAGTTCAAATATCCATAAACACAATCTGTTAGTCACTACCAGAATACTCTCCCTACTTACAGAATCCCAGAAGGATTCCCCCAATCATAAAACAGTAAACCAATAAGAAGTCTCAAAACAGACATGACTCGGTGTAATCAGAAACTCATCTGTTGCTAGGAAGATTGCGCTGTTTGGTTGAGAGCCGGATTCATTTAGTTTACGAATGTTACCGAGTTTCAGATGCGGATATTCAGAAACTGGTTCTATAACTGTAATTGCGATTTTCTCAAAAGTAGTATTTCCTGATTAACGACTTACAAAGTGATGTAACTCAGACAATTTTCATGCTATAATTTTGAATTATACCTCATTTTGATGCATAAAATATTAATATCTGAATATCTCAGATGTCCCACTTAATCTGTATTATGCTGGAGTGGGTCACATATAAACAGCACCTCAAATATCCCTCAGCTCTAACAATAACAGACTGTCTGAGGCTCCATTGATAAAGACGTAGGGTCACATGATATGGTACTTCTGGAATCCCGACATTACTGCATGTAGCCTACTCTTTAAGTCAAGTAGTAAGAATGAATAATATGGATCAGCATGATCCTGTCAGCGCTAACTTCTTGTGTTATAGTCGTATCATTAGGGTTATTTTGACTGTATAATTATTAGGGTTTGATGTGTGCACATGCAGCACTTGGGAATCCCTCTGTTCTACCTGAATAATGATGGGACGTAATAATTCACCGTCATATTGCTGGGGATGAAAGTTAGCTACTTTATTTTCAGTTAAGTTGCTTTGCATACAACTTTAGACTTGCATGGCTTTGATGAGTATTAGTATAGGTGTGCTGTAACTGTTAATTTATGCACTTCATCATTTTGCACTATTTTTCACCAGGCCCCACCAGCTGAGCCCCCAAGAATCGATAGTCCTGTCCGGGAGCCGCTTTATTCCCCTGGTTCTCAACTGGTGAGTCCGTAAATGCTCAAGACACTCTTTGTAAAATCATTTCATCACTTTTATTTTCTCTCCATTCCATAAAGTATGGCTTGAAAGGATAGGTGTAAGCTGTCGACTAGATTTTGTCACTAATTATAACCAGGGATAAATCATTCACGGCTTGTTGTTGCTTAACTCATGCCTTCATTGACGCCTCCTCTCCTAGCCATCATTTCGCCAGTCCTCATCCTCAGCCCCTGTCGTACAAGGCAGGGAGACCAGATTCGTAAGTGGGCTGTCTGAGCACGACCTGTTATGGTTTTCTCTGCTATTTCTTATCATGGTTAATGAAACTAAATGGTTTGCCAGTGCGCCTTGGTGGATTGACAACCTGCATTGTTGGGCTGTGGATAATGTGAGATTCCTTACAGGTGTATGAGGCTTAACAACCTTAACCTATGGTGCTATTTTATGATATGTGATGTCAGCAACTCAGTGTACTTTCACTTCTGATGACGGCCAGGACTACAGAACAAGGCTGAGCTGTGACTTTTGGTCCTTTCATTTCTGATGGGTTCTGCTAGCTGTCACTGCTCTTGATATTGTCTCTGTATGGTGCTTGCATAAAGCTGGTTTGGTGTTTAGGTTTTAGGGTTGCTTGTCCAGATAAAGGAGATCCTTGTCCCGAATATGTTTCACAACATTCGTAATTTTGCTTCCTTCCAGGCAAACATTCATTCATCCACCAATGTGACCGCCAAGGAAAATTCAGCTGTGAGTGTCAAAAGAAGCCAAGAGACAGTTTATGTCATACTCCTGGCTACTTTATTGCTCATAAATCACTTCATGCTGCTAAGCGATGTCATGATTGTGTTGATGCTTTACTCAGATGTATTTTTCCTCTTCTCGTTCCAGACCAAGCCTGGTGCCATCCAGCCGATCTCGCGAGTACGGGCTCCTGCCTCTCCAGTCAGTCAAGATGGTCGTGGTAGTCCCAACCCTTTCCAGCATGGCCCTTCCCCCATTGGCGCCCAGACCACTGTAAGATTCCTCACAACAGTCTAAACCACATTCCTGAGGCATCATTCCTCCACCACCTGTTCTTAAATATCCGATTAACTAAAAACACATCTGTTGTCAGTGGTCAGTTGTCATGTCATATCTCAGTGTTGGACATGATACAATGTTATTTGAAGCACAAAACCACACATCACATCATTTGACTCACTTTCACGCAAGGAGGTGCTGGGATTTAAAAGCAACCATTCCAACATTTCTATTTGTGCTGTGATCGAAGCAATTACCTTTAATTACTGAATTAAGTTTTACGTACAGGTTGACCCATAAAAACTCCCACATTTCAAAGATATATGATACAAAAAAAAAGTTAAAGATAATCAAATTATTATTCACACACATGAAATTTAGTGAGGCAGGAGAGGCGCTGCTAAGGTCTGCTGGTCGCCTGACCCCAGCTGTCCTAAACATAGTGTTGTCTGGAGCAAACCATGTGTTCGCTGTCAAAGCGTTCTTCAAAAAACAGCCGCTCAGCGATCGCCACACAGAAGAGGCCCTTTGGAAGACGTTTCAGTGTTCCATGGAATCAAAACATTCCAGAATAGAACACCATCCTGTAGTGGGTTGAGAATTTCAGAGCAGCAGACTCACTCTGCTCTGAAAAGAAAATGCTCTGGTTGTGCCAGGACACTCATACGCCTAAGAATATTGAAGTAATGAGGCGATTGGTTGTGCTGTCTCCATGACGTTCTGTGCGGAAGCATGCTGTAGGGATTTCCCAAAAAACTGCAAGGCGAATCTTACACAAATCTTACACTTACATCCGTACAAAAAACTGTATTAAATGAAGTTGCTGTGCAAATATTAATTTGATTATCTTTAACAATTATTTTTTTTTAATTTACCTTTGAAAAGTGCAAGGTTTTATGGGGTATCTCTGTGTGTGTATGTGTGTATGTATGTATGTATGTGTACACGCAGTGTTCGAAATAAGAACGGGAAAGGTAGTAACTCTTGACAGTAAACAGGTTGTCCATATTTTAAATTGGTTGTCCGTAATTAAATGTTATTAATATTGTATTCACTGTCTATATGTTAATACTACAAACTGAAATCTTTTTAATATTCAGTTATCACTTAGTTATATCAAGTATATTTCCCTGTTTTTTTTTGTTTTTTTTTTTCATATAAAATGTAAGGGATTATTAATGAGAGAGCGAGAGTCATGTCTCCGCCTCACTTCCAGTTATTCTGTGTTTGAGCTTCCGCACCTGAACCTTTTTTGTTTATGGTTGAGTCTGACTAGTGGACTGCAACTTTTTTTTTTGCTTTTCAGTTTTGTTCCTAATAAACCTCAGTTCTGTATTATTCTTGAGATCTGCTGGTTCAATGCAGTCAAACATTGTTGCCAATCTGGCCTGCTTATATGCTAGTGAGGTAAATAAACAATCAGTTATTTAGTTTCATCATTTGGTAAAACAGTCATGGTGACTGATACAGTAGCATTATACTTACATTTTAACTTTATACAAAAAGTATCCCATAGGACCACGTGCTTTCGTATAAGTTCCCTCTGTAACGTACCAATGGCTGCTATACACTATCTCGTGCACTGCTATAATACAGAGGCAGGAGTTTGTAATTTAGCCCACAGTAACACTATGAGGTTAAGGTACCTTCAGCTTTATTGGCTTCCTCACCAGGACTGAAACAAAAACAGAAGACTGTTTACTGTAGTGATGCAAACTTGGGGTCAGTTGATGATCACAGATTACTTTCGATGTCAACATTTTTAGGAATTGTAAAACTTGGTTGTCCAGCAGACAATCACTGTATGAGTATCTGGCTGTGAGTGGTTTCCACAATGGTTATGAGTCGTCTTGGAAACTCGCTCATTTCGAACAGTGTGTGTGTGTGTTTCTTAATAATTAGGGCTTGCACTCAGCATTTTTGAGTTAGCTGGCTCCATCTTTTATGGGGTCACCTTTTTCACCTCTTCCTCTCGGCTTTTTAATTTTCTTCCATCTCCTCAGCCACAGAACACGAATCTACTGCTTGCTTTCTAGCCATGCGTTATTGCTTCTTTCTTTGTTTGTCCCATTCTGATCATCCCTCTCACCCCTCTATTCTCGATTCCTTGGCATTTGAAC
Organism: Neosilurus mollespiculum; assembly: GCA_030014195.1. Taxonomy (NCBI): domain Eukaryota; kingdom Metazoa; phylum Chordata; class Actinopteri; order Siluriformes; family Plotosidae; genus Neosilurus; species Neosilurus mollespiculum. Next base: position 45,634 of record JAQMYF010000010.1, on the reverse strand, counting down.
CCTCTGTGCAGCCTCGTGCCCCTTCCCCAGATACTTTCAACGAATTTCCCATCAATGTCAAGCAGGCATATAAGGCGTTTGCTGCTGTGCCCCACTCCATGGCTGTGCTGGAGCCCCCACAGGTAGGGTAGAAGCTCCTTGAGGTTCTGAGCATGTCGTGGCTGGTCTGACATCCACTTAATTGTGACAAAGCCTTCCCATTGGAGCTTACAGTATACCTTAAAGGCTTGTCTGCTGTTGGTCAGCGTTTTGCATGAATCGTTTACATTCACATCGTGGAGTGTGTATGGGCTCTTCTGCACAGAATACTACTATCCATCTATCCATCAGTGTCGTTGCTGGTTTATTGTGGTACTTGACAGTGTGCTGTGGTGTTATAAAAGGAGTTTTGATGTTTTGATATTTTGTACTAATTTGTTGTTTTGTTGTCTGCCAATTGTCCTTTATTTTAATCTTGTTTAGTTTGTGGGATTATGTCCAGTCATTTTACAGGTTGCATGTTTTTCCCATTCTGTCTTTTTATATCAGGATCTCTATGGTCAGAGGAACAACTTTCATCCAAAGCAGACATTGCCAGAGGTATGTACTGTTTATTTTTTAAACTGGTAAAGGAATGTTGGCTGTTGTCCTGAATACCATTGTCCTCATTGTATGGTGCACTGCACTGAACTATTAAGCAGAGAGGGCATGTTCAACTGTGGTACTGATGGTGTGCCTCTAATGGCTCTTTCAGCCACAGGAGTGTAATGAAGTGTTTATAGGTGAGGCTGAAAGCGGGGGCCTTAGCCCTCGTCCCTCCCTTACATCTGACCGTCGTGAGTACAGGAATCTGGCAGCTGTGCCACGCCTGTCTCGCCCTTCCCAGGAGTTTAAGGTATATGACTTGACAGGGTCAGCGCTCCCGTTGTGCCCTCTCACTTATAGCTGTACTGAATAACATGCTCTTTTTACTTCAGTGGTGGTGGGGCAGAAGTTTGTATCGCTTCAAACAACTGTCCAAGGACTGTAAGACCTTTCCTAATTGGGGCACTCTCGATTAATCAGTCTGCAGGTTAATTCAGAACAACTGCTCTTAAATTGGTGGCATGCATGAAATCTAGGTTTTGGGGCTGGGTGGAAACCACATCAAGACCTAAGCATGTTTCACTTTTGCATGACATTTAATTTTATTCAGTATAATTCAGTTCTCTTATGACTCGCCACTTAAAAAGCCTTATCGATATAATCTCATCATGCTGTGCTTTGGGATCTATTTTTTCACTGTGTTCTTCCTCAAGGTGCAAATCATGCATTGTACAGTGAAACCTGAAGTAATAGCTCTCATACTGTTCATTTTTTGGAAGACTAATAATAAGATCCTATGAAATTCAGAAGAAATGCATTGTATTTTTGCTGGGTACATAATTATCTACACTACTGACTTAGTTTTATTACGGGCTGCTTTTTTCCTACAGCCGACCTCATCTTACGGGAGAGCGAGCCCGGAGCAGCGGTCTTTCCGAGACAGACAGAAGTACTTTGAAATTGATGTGAAGCAGCAGACGCCAGACAGCAAACCCAAACCTCGTGTTTCACTTGTAGGGGAAGATGATCTGAAAAAAATGAAGGAGGAGGAAGGTTAGTCTGTCTTGTTTTCTGTTTGTCACTTCTTTTTAGGGAGTACATCACAGGTTTGTGTGAGCATAGAAAGGTGACTGAGAAGAATTATGTTATTAGTGCAGTGGCGGCATGGATGATATGATGCATGCAAGTATGTAGGAGAACACTTTATTTTACATTATGTAACTATGTATTGAAGATAGTATTTGGAATAGGTGGTATTCCTGCATTCAGTAAAATAAAATAAAAAAATAAAACAGCAAATGGGGTGTCACATTGCAAGACTCAAACATTTTTAACCTAGCTAAGATAATGTAATACGCAGTTCATGGACATTGCAAAATAAATCTATTAATTTAAAACAAAGTTTCATATGGCTGAAACTAACTTCCTACCAAATATGTTGGTAATAACAGTAAACCTGTCTAAGAGAACACTGCTATGAATTGCATATATGCAAATGATATAAATGAGCACAGGGCTACTCTTGGAGCGAAATAGCTTTTCCGAAAAAGGTTATTGTATTATTATGTATCATGATTTGAAATCAATGTATAAAAATGTGTCATCGGTTCTGATTCCTCAGCTAAAATAATTGAGCAGAAAGTACGGGAGTATCTGCTGGATGAGGATGAGGAGGATGAAGAGGAAGATTTGGCGAAGCAGGTGGCACAGATGAAAGCCCGAGGCAAGGTTATTCTAGATGGGGTGGAGTATAAGGTTGAGTCTGTCGGTGGCCACTCTTCTACTCCTTCCAGGCAATGTACCACACCTCCTAGCTACTGTGGCAGCTCAGGGTAGGATACTGCTTTCACTTGCATTTTTTAATAGCTTATTAATATAGCATTTTCCCCTAAGGTTATTATTTGTGGCTTGTATGTGTATGTAGCTCTTATGTACATTTAAAGGCCCATGGCCAGTATACACCATCAACCATCCACCCCTGGAGTAAACTTTCTTGGTTTGCAGTTATTACCTGTACCAAAAACAGAGATTTGACAGAGGTGTTTTAATCACCAACCTTTGCGACTGTGTCAGTTTGCCTGTGAACAAAATCCTGACCACATCCATTCTTGGATTTTTACCAAATTTGGTGGACACACTACCCTACCTGAGACCCAGAGGTGATTTGATTTTAGAACGTCTGGGTCAGGGGTCAAGGTCCGTGCAAGGCCACAAATCTTTGGTGATAAATTTCCCATGTTACTTTGAAATTATTTAAATCTCAGAAACAAGGTGACATACACCTAGAGAAGCAATGCAGGAGAGATGGGAAACCATACAGTTGCTTTCAGATGACACACTTACCTTTTACATTTACAGCAATTGGCAGACGCTCTTATCCAGAGCGACTTGCAATTGTCATTTTTATCCAACTGAGCAGTTGAGGGTTAAGGGCCTTGCTCAAGGGCACAACAGTGGTGAAAGTGTTATAGAACCGCTGACCTTAGGTTCAGTAATCCATCGCCTTAACCACTAAGCCACCACTGTCCACCACTACCTTTGATCTTGAGTGACCTTGAAAGTTCAGAAACACATGGTCACACGATTTTGGACAGCCAGTAATACGAAACCAAGTGCTAATAGAAATGTCATTACTATGTAACAGTAATAATACAGACTTTTCGACTAGCAGATCGGTGAAGCCTCTGCTGTAAAGCGGAGCTTGTACCGGTCCGTTGTGGTGAAGAGGGATCTGAGCCGAAAGGCCAAGCTTTCAATTTACCAGTCGATCTACGTTCCTACCCTCACCTATGGTCATGAGCTTCGAGTCATGACCGAAAGAACAAGATCGAGGATACAAGCGTCTAAAAGGAGCTTCCTTCGTAGGATGGTGGGACTCTCCCTCAGAGAGATAGGGTATGAAGCTTGGCCATCCTGCAGGAGCTCGGAGTACAACCGCTGCTCCTCCGTGTTGAGAGAAGCCAGTTGAGGTGGCTCGGGCATCTGATTGGAATGCCCTCTGAACGCCTCCCTGGTGTGGTGTTTCTCGCTGGAGGGACTATGTCTCTCGGCTGGTTTAGGAATGCCTCGATGTCCCCCCGGAAGAGCTGGAGGAAGTGATTGTGGAGAGGGACGTCTGGACCTTACTGCCCCCTGCGACCCAACCCCGGACCAAGCAGAAGAAGATGATGAAATAGACTTTTCCCTGAGACAATTACCTTTGACCTTGAGAGGTCAAAAGCAAAATCATAGGATTTTGAACACTTAACTTTGAAAGGTGTGCAGATTGATATACTGTTACTATGGAACAATAATAGGAATTCATATGAGGACTTGCATATCGGAAGACGAGCACATGAGTAATTAAAACTAGTACCCGTATAGGGCATATTTGCTACGTTGTGCATGCTGCATGGCATACCAAGGCATATTCACAATAATTGTGTCTAGGTTAGAACTAATATATACTTAACAAAAAGTAATTTCTGTTATAGACTTGTGGGAGACAGAGTTGTTCATTAACATCACGTAGAGTTGTTGATAGATTATAGAGGGGTTCCTCTCAACTGAATATCATTATAACTGATATCATTTCCTTTTTTAGGGCGTCCTCTGTAGATGGTAGGGGTGATTCCCAGCGTAACTCTATGGAGGACAGCTTCAGACTGGAGCAGAGACCGAACTCCATGACTGGGTAATTAAGGGAAAATAGTATTTTTATCATTAAATAGTCTCACACATTCCTTTTTTTAACATATTCATTACATGTGTGTGCAGTCTGATCCCTGTGTATACTGGCGAGTCTGCAGCTCCCATCCGTACTGCCAAAGCTGAACGCAGGCACCAGGAGAGGCTGCGTATGCAGAGCCCAGAGCTCAGTGTGGCCCCAGATAAGGATCTTTCTCCGGCAGAGAAACGAGCCCTGGAGGCAGAGAAGAGAGCCATGTGGAGGGCAGCTAGGTACAGCAGCAAGCACCATAGCACGTACAAAGCCCAGGAATGAGGCATATGTGGAGATCCATGTGGTTTTTACTGTACTATATGTTGGAGAGCCCTGTGTTACTTACCTTTATGTAGAGTTTTCATAATTTAGCTTGTGGCTGAATCTGTATTTCATCTTACCCTCCTTTCTTATCTTAGACTGTGCCTCCTTTTGTCATGTGTTGTCCTCCACATTGTTTATGTCCATGACCAAGGTTTCCAAAGACACACTAAGAAGTTCACAGAAAGCAAAAAAAGTTTTTTTTCATTACCAGATAGTGTACTGAGGAAGACATGCAACAGTTATCTGGTGGCTTCACAACTTGAATTCATATGTAAGTGCCTAGAGATCTGCGGCTTTGAGGACAGTTGTCTTCAGCAGCTTTCGTTTTTAAAGCCGTTTTATTACTGTAACATCATAATTTGTGTCTGGTTACTGTTCCTACAATTAATGCCTTATTCAAATTCTGTTATTTTTGGGGTGAGCGGAGTCCTATATCTTCAGGAAAATGAGTCTTTTGGGTCTGGTTCCTCAGGGTTTCCTGCTTTTGTCAACTGGGGGAGTTTTTTTAAGAAATTTTCAAAATCATAAGCTGAAATTCTTTAATAAATTTGTTTACTCTGTAAAACTGGTTTGTGAGACTATAAATTGTTAAAAGCGTTTTGGAAATACAATTGAATTGAATTGATTTGCAAATAAATTAAATTATGTCTTTGACCAGACTAAGGAAAGGCACCATTATCGAGCAGAAGTAGTTTAAACAATTAAAAACAACATACATTAAAACCATGAAATACGCTTACCCAAATAATTTTATTTATTTATTTCCCATTCCCTATTTTTTTTTTTTTTTTTTTTAAATCGTAAAAGAGCGAGTTATGGTGGTAAAGAAGCAGCTAGTCAGATTTGCACAGCTCAGTACACTGCTATAACCGTCCTTGCCGTCGCTGTTTTTTTGTAAAAGTTCCAGCTTTCTTTAAAAAGGAAATTCAATTCAGTTTTATTTGTACAGTGCTTTTTACAAATTGCATTGTCACAAAGCAGCTTTACATAGTAAAATTAATTTATCGAAATAAATCGAAAAATTTTTCTGCAACCCCCTACACATCCCTAATGAGCAAGCCTGCGGCGACAGTGATCCCAAAGTAATTTGGGATCGTACACACTCCTACTGCTGAGTGTGGTTTATTTACCAGTTGCTTGATTTGAGCACGTAAGCACTTGTACGTACCTATATTCCAAAAAATTTTTTGATTTAAGTAATACTGCCTCCAAAAAACATAAAGGTCCATGTTATCCCTTAACCTTTTTAAATTAAATAAAGGGCAATCGACAGAAACATTCTCAGAGCTCTAAATTGATTGGCTCGATGAAGGGATATTTAAGTGGAGTACACTTTTATATAGAGGTGTCTTTGGTAGCCTAGGCATTGGAGTACTTGTGTTAACTTACCCTTTGATTCTTACTGTGTGTCATAGTATTTTACCTTCCATCTGTACCCTCTTCCTCTCTTTCCCTTTCTCTTTGTGCATTTTCCCTATATGTTATATCTCCTGTCCTGCTCCCGTTTTCCACTCTGGTTGGCTGTTCCCAAGGCCTTATGGTTTAGAGGAAGACGTTAGGCAGTATGAGCAAGACCTGGCCAAGAGGCTCTACCAGTCACGTGTGAGGGCGTCGTTAGACATTGCTGCAGCTCCTCCCTCTACCTGCTTCTCTTCCTCTCAGCCCAGGTCTGCCCCGCCCACCCACACAGCATTGTGGGGGCTGAGCTCTGGTGCTTTCATAACTCTGCTTTGGCACTTGCTGTAATGTGTAAGGGCAGTAGTGTATATAGTGATTCTGTGTAGTTTTTAAAGTCAATTTATCATTAAGTGAATGCTTTGTGCTGTGTCTTACACGCACACACACATTTTCCTCTACACTATCATCCCTGTACATAACTATCCTTTGCACATGCTCTAGTCTGGTGCTGTGTTTAATGATAAAATTAGTTGATCTGTCCCTATGTGAAGCCAAATATTTCTCACATTTTTATTTAGGGCTGCACAAAAGTTCAGTTGTTATATTGGGAATAGAAATGTAACATTTCCTGGCTCATACACAACATCAGTAAACTGTGCCAGATGTGTGTCCGTAACTGAATATATAGACTGCCTGCAAACTAACTTTGTTAGTAATAAACTTCAGTGGAGTTGGCATGTGCTCTGGAGTCTCAGTGCAAACTTGTGCAAAGTTTTGTCTGACAGCCTTGTAGTGGGTCTTATTCTTCCACAGTGCATGTGCACACAGTTCCATCTGTTCCTCTGTGCAGCACGCAGCTGAGAATAGCAAACCATTCATGCTTTTTATGTAGACTGAAGCATGGATGAATTTTTGGATTGAACGCCGTGGGATAATTTTCTATAAATTTGGCTTTGATTGTACTTTTGTTGGGCTGTAACGTAAATTATAGGATTATAACTCGTTTTGGTTCCTCTGTTAACCACTTATTGACATGTACATAGAATATATTGCAGCCACGCTACATATTTAACCCTAATAATAAACAGATTTTTAAAAATGTTGTTTTAACCCAAAAAAAAAATTATATA
>JAQMYF010000010.1:0-10821 GCA_030014195.1 Neosilurus mollespiculum | reverse complement strand
CGGCTGAGATGGGCACCAGCCTCCCCGCGACCCTAATTAGGATTAAGCGGTTCAGAAAATGAATGAATGAATGAAAATAATTAAAAAAAAATAAAATCTGTACCTTTCCACACAAAAACTGATCATATCATTATTGACTTGCTAAAAAGAAACAGTGGGAATTTTAGGCTGCAATAATCTATCTAGATTTCTTATTAAATTTCATTAAAATAAAATAGTATTATTAGAAATGAAATCATTTCACTGAAGGCATGGTTTGCCAGCATTGGAGTGAAATAACTCAATTGGTCTGCACTAAGCCTCAACCTCAACCTTTGGGATGAACTACCACACACATCCTTATGACTCTACCTGATCTTAGTAATGCTCTTGTGGTTTAATGAACACAATCCTCACAGTCATGCTCCAAAATGTAGTGGAAAGACTTTGCCGAAACGTACAGGTTAATTTAAGTCAGGAACAAAGTTGTGGAGAAGTACAAATTAGAGTTGGCTTATAAAAATGCCTGGAACCTTGAAAATGCCATGAAGCACCATTAAAACCATCAGAAAAGGAAAAATATGGTACCATAACAAACTTGCCTAAAGAAGGCTGTCCACCAAAACTGTCCACCAAAACACTGGGCAAGGAGGGCATTAATCAAAGAGGCAACAAAGAGACCAAAGGAAACCCTACAGGAGCTGAAACACTACACAGTGGAGATTTGTGTTTCTGTCCATAGAGCCACTATAAGCTGTACACTCTGCAGAGCTAAGCATTATGAAAAAAATGTAAAGTTTGAGTTCGCTAAAAGGCATGTGGAAGACTCCCCAAACATACGGAAGTCCTCTGGTCAGATGAGACTAAAATTTAGCAATGGAAAATGCAAACCCCAACACCTTTCATCAATCCAAGAAGCCCGTTCCCACAGTGAAGCATGGTGGTGGCAGAATGATACTGTAAGGATGATACTGTGTTTGTCATTGGTAGGGACTGGGAAACTGGTCAGAATTGAGGGAATGTGAGATGGTGCTAAATACAGGCAAATTCTTGAGGAAGAGATTCTTGAAGGAGCTGGAGCAGTTTTGCTTTGAAGAATGGACTAGCAGCTATACTTGCTACAAAAGGTGGCTCTACCAAGTAGTGACTTTGGGGTGAAAATTGTTATATGCTCAGGTTTTCTGTTGGGGTTTTTTGTACTATTTCTTGTTTGCTTCATAGTAACAAATATTTAGCATCTTCAAGATTTTTGCCATGTTGTATAAATAAACTAATACTAAAATATCCAATTTATTTCCACGTTGTAAGATAACAAAATAGGAAAATGGCAGTTTACTTCTGTTACCAAACTGACCGATAGAATCTTTAAGAGCATGCGTCAGCTTGCTTTGTCTGTATGGTACATGCTCTCGGTGTCGGTCAGCCAAGGCCAAGATGGTCTGCTCCAGGAAGGACAGAGATTTGTTAATGTACAAGGCCTCTCTCTGCACCTGACCTTCAGACTAGAAGAAAAGAGATACCCGGTGGTCAATCAGAGAAGAGACAAAACACTGTTAGTCTAGGATTTGAGCTTACAATATTAAACTTTGGGTAAATTGATCATTCATCCATCGATCAAAGCTCACCCCAGTTTTGCTCAGCCTCTCGGAACCTGCGAGGTCCACCAGATTGAGTTTGGACATGACGTAGGTTGCATTTGACAGTGTGCGAGAGCGAGACTAGACCAGACACAAACATTAGTACTTATCCATGTCGTACAGATTGAAAGAATGTGTACACTTCAGTTTTGATGTATTGAGAAAGTGTGTCTGTGTATTTTTCTCACCTGAATGTGGAGAGTAAAGATACAATGTGATCGAGAAGAGTTCCTGTTGAGATCATGTTCTCCTATCATTTTATTCATCTCTCCCTGTCAAAATTGATCACACAAGGTGTTTATCTTTTTTGTTCCTGCATCCATTTCTGCATTGATTTGACTGAGTGTTTTGGCTCTCACTTGGTTTGGTCTCACACTACAGATATTGCAATGCTAATATGCCAAACTGCATGTAGTGAGCATATGTAGTAAATATGAAGCCATTTAGTATACAGCCTTATTTTGTGTGAGGAGGCATAAACAAAAAAGTAGACACACTCAGAAAATTTGGCAAAAATATTCTTACACCGTTTAAAATGCCTTTCTTTATTTTTCATTTAAACTCCCCCTATCCCATTATAGTAAAGAATCCTACAACAAATCAACAGAACCAAATTTGTGATCAAAATGATATTTTTACCTCACAATTTTAATTTGGAAAGCAATCCTAGAAAATCAAATCCAGGCGTAAAATATTTTCATGTATTGTGGGTAATACAGGAACTTGGCAGCCCTGTACACCATCTTTTCACATGGCTGACTGAGGTCTCCATGTATGAAGAATGAGTGCACATATGATTTCAGTAGATATCAAATAGTTCCACCGAGCTTTAGATACATTTACGAACAAACTGCATTCAAGGTATATATGTGTAGGTGAACATGAGTGTCAGCTGCTAAAATTAAAACAGTAAAACCTCCAGATCTGACAAGGTGGCATGTTACCGTGATCAGCATGACGAGTGTTTACACTGATGGCTTAAAGTGAAAATGTGATTGTAAAATTCTAATGAGGGAATGAGATTAAAACAACGTAGCTTACTTCAAATAGCAAGTTTAGCGCCTCTTCTTCTCCATGAACTGGATGTAAAGACAGGCCCTTTACTGAAACCCTGCCCTCTGGATCCTCCACCACAGCCAAAGTTCTGCAGCCTTTCATCTGTCCCCCATTTACTGAAGCTAGAAGGTCCACTAAAGTCTCGTTGTAAATCTCCAGAAAGGACAGATGCACTGAGAAGGAGTGATCTACACGATTATCAATCTCATGGAAAACCTGAGCAGAGGAAAAGTTTATCCACACATTTTTGTATTTCCCTTTGTTTCTCCCTTGTGCAGCGTGTTACAAACTGGGAATTCTTAGTATAGTTCACATACCTCCTGTATGGCACGAGGGATGATGCCTCGTTGTTTGTAACTCCCCATGACACCAGTCATTGTAAAGGTCTTTCCAGCGCCAGTCTGGCCAAAGCTCATAACTGTGCCTAATCCAGTCAGGAGAAATGAAAAATGTGCAAAGTTCACTCATACATTTTTATATCAGATTGTGAATTATATCTATGTATGTATCAATGTAGTGCTGAGGTTCCTGTCACTACTACATCACAGTATTTCTTAGTACATCAGTGTTACTGACCATTGTAACCCTCCAGAGCTCCAAGTATCACACTGTGTGCGACCTGTTGATAGACTTCTTCCTGTGATGCATTGTGCAGCACCCCATTCAATCGAAAAGACCATGAGCTCATCTTATTATTCAACAACCCTTTCCTGGTTTTCTTCTTCTGTTGCACATTCACCGTCTAAACCAGATAATAAACATGTAAATGCAAGTTACTTTGACTTTATACAGAATGAATCAGTTCAGTACATACATTCTATTCCGGTCATGGAAAGCAATGTAATGTGATGAAAATAAGGTATGTTGAATGAAATGTTTAAAGTTCTTTGCTTTGTACCTGTTTATCAGGAGAGATTTTAATGACCTCTTGGGCAAATTGTTCTGTTGGTCTGATTCGGGCATAGACTCTGACCTCATTCTCTGCACTCATCACTCCTGTTATTAAAAAAAAGAAAGAACCGAATCAGAAGCAGTGCTTTAAAAATCCTGGTGTGGAAGCACCCCCTCTCAGTGATATCATCACAGTGTGTAGATCAATTAGTAGGTGATGACGCAGAGAGGGGTAGCGCCCCCTTTGTGACATTATCACAGAGTGCGTAGGTCATAGGGCATAGTGACAAAAAGACAGAGGAACTCTGTTCCAACGATAAGCATTGCTATGTGCCACACACTCTTCACTCACACTGGGACATCCCACCCACAGAGCTTCATGCACTGCTGTTTAATTTTTACACTGCTTGAGAGCTGCAGGATAGCAGACTTGCGCATGTCTGCTGTTGAAAACTCAAAGTTTAGCAGATTAGCTTATAGTTTACATAGCTGAATAGCATTTCGGCACTGCCATACATGACGCACATAAGCTGAAGTGAGCTAAAATGTTTTATATGCTCTAAAATGTTTCACTGTAGCTTGCATTAAAGTCTTTTACTTCTGTAGTTGGCAAAGACACAGTACATCATATCTGCTGCTTTTTATTACTAAAACCTGCCATAGAATTTCCATGGAAAAGGGCCACCTGTTACTTTGATTACAGCATTTAACCTTTCAGGCATAGTGTTCACATATTTTTTTATTTCTTCACTCACTAAACCATTTCATATGGTTTGAAGTTCATTCATGCTATGCAAGAGTCAAAAAATTAAGTTTTTAAATTTTTCTGAAAAAATTGGTACTTTCAGTGTTTTTGTTTATTAGCCATACTTTTACCTCTACCTTCAATAATTTTTTTTGTTCTCTTTGCCTACAATAGCATTGTTCAATACATTTTCACCGAAAAAATTATAGAGAAGTAATTTTTTCTTCTTTTTATTAGGAGTCCTTTTAGACAAAAGTGGTGGTGTATAATCTTCACTGCACACTACTGTAGCATATATGTTATACAGAATTAACAGTATATTATTTATTCTTCCTGGCATAGTTATTCTATTCTTAGTTGTTATAAGGATAAGTGTCGGGCAGAAATTTTTTTTTCAAACCCAAAACAACTGTGTTAAGTGATCTATAATGTGCTTTAGTATACACTACATAGCAATGATGCAATCTGATTGATCTGCCAATTTAGGATAATAGACATTTTGAGTGGATTATGCTTGAATGAAAGTGACAGACACTCATGCAGGCAGCCCCTCATTATCACACTTTAAAAACAAACAAAAATAAATAAATAATACATATAATAAAAATCTCAATTTAGATTTTTGCTTGTATTTCCTTGTAGTATATACACAAATTTTTAATTAGTGGTCAAACACTTTTAGAGAGCCGGACAATAATGACCTTTCCTCTGGTGTGTACTAAACCATGCGTCGTCTTTTCCTTAAATGCTGAAAAAGTCATTATTAAAACAGCAAAAATCACCGTTAATACTTTGTTGATCCTCCTCTGGTTTTACGATTTTGATTCCAGAACCTTCCCGGCTTTGTAACACCATAAACATACTAGAATGATGAGTCACTTCAGGTGTTTATTGTATGAAGTTGTGTGGTCATAGTAAAGATTGAATGTAAGGCAGATGGATTAATAAACCTAATCATTCCTGATAGCATTAAACTTATTTTATTTATGAAACACGTTCAACCCAAAATGCTGTAAAGTAGCATACAAACATAAGTGCAAAAAAAAAAGGTTAGACACTGTAAGATAGGACATTGAACCATGCAAAACTCTCATGACTCAAATAAAAGAAACACATCACAATTCTTACACATAACAAAACAAGTGGGTCTTAAAGTGGGTTCAAACCCAAACCCTAATAAAAGCTTGCATACATGGTGCATCCACACTCATGAAAAATCTGTTATTGTTAGCACAACCTTATTCATGGGATTAAAATAAAATAGTGTAATAAACCATCACAGAGGGGGCACCATTATACAGCGAAACGTGGAATAAAAGTGACGTTGATGCTACAGTTGCTACCAAAGTGTTGTGCAGTACATGTACCAGCGTACATATACCATGCATTCATGTAAACGAGCAGATGCCTGTCTGATGTATGTAAATGTAATGTCGTATTATGTGCAGATAGCCTTATTGTTTATACGATTTATTTTACTACTTGTATACCATTGTTATTGCTGTTATTTTGCCTTTCTGAAGTTGATGCTCCTACATCATATTCTTGCAATTTTTGCAGTCTCAGGGAAGTGAAGCGAATTACAAAGTGCGGTCCTTGCAAACAGGGATTGCAAACTATTGAATGCATTTTAGCAGATTGCAAATTCATAGATGTAATTAAAAGACACACTTATATATTAAAAAATATACATGTTTAGTGTAACAGGAGAGTTTGGAAGGCTTATCTTTACTTTCACTTTAACCTTCACCTCAAATACCACAGCTGATCAAGCCTGTCTAATAATCCACTACACTATGGTTGTGTGCATGGGTACCACACAGGTAAATAGCAGGTTCCCACTGATCATATGCTTGCTGTGAATACAGGTGTTGACTGAGCCAACCATGATGTTCTTTCTTTTAGCAGTAGCCTTGTGCCCAGATTCCTGGGATAGGCTCCTGTTTCACTGCAACCTTGACCTGTATAAAATGGCTACTGACAAGTAATGAACAAATAAAGTATTCATAATCGCATCTCTTGTCCACCACATCTTTGGCACTCTCCTTGCTTGCAGCCCCATCAGAAGGAATGAGGACCTCTGTCTCACTCTGCGTCATGCTGAGCTGCTCACTCGGGCCTACTTCAGCTTGAGCATTTTTTCTGTGGATGGATAAAAAGCAGCAGGTTAAAACACTGTTGTGTCACAAAATTTCAGGCATTCCTGACAAAATGAAAATGTGTCCGGGCTGATAAACTAATCACCTGCTACTTTCTTGGACATTCTTCAATTTGCTTCTGTCAGGTGACACAAATGGTCTCTGTGAAGATGCAGACACGCTGAGCCTGTTTAAACCCTCCTCCTCCTCCTCTTCAGTGTCCTGCACATGAAAAGCCAAGAATGTGGTTAAAAAAAGAAAAGTAGTCTGTAGTACAAGACTCACTCTGTGTGTTTCCACCAGAGAAAGTCATGTGATACTAAATCCTGGTGTACCTAGAACTGGAGTAATCTTTTTTTACACTAGTCCTCCATCACTCTGCAGTAGCCATGAGAGTTGTCACGTATTAACTGATGATGGCCACAATTAGTAAAATGCAAAAAGGAAATTTTTTTTTTTTAATTAATAAAAATAAGGGTGGTGAGCACTTATAGGAAAATAATCAGTAACGGTAAAGTCTGCTGGGCTTTTTGCACTTCATCGCAGGTAACCTATTTACTGGTACCCATTTATACTTTGATCTACGTTACAAAAACCACGATAATTCTGGCGCTTATGAGCCACTAGGATCAGGGGTAAAAGCTAAATTTATACTTCCGGGTAGACACTTATGGTTGAGACCTTGCCCAGAGGTCTCAGCACGGTGGGGGTCTGATGGAATTGAACTCACCTCTCGATCATGAGCCCAGCACTCTATCCTTTGTACCACTCTCCCCTTAGGAAATAATCAACCCACCACAAATAATTTTTCTTTTTTTTCTATTATATGCCGTACTTTTAATTCATTTGAAGCTCATGCATTATTTTAACATTTTCTTAAACATATAAACAGCAGCATGTGATCTCTGTATATGATAAAGATAATATGACAAATTGTACCTTGTTATTACCAGGAAACCAGAAAACCAACTGTTTTGACTTTCCTATGTTACAGTAATATTAGAACAAGCATGTAATAAACCTGCGATGCGCCTTTTGAATAGAACTGCTTTCAGTAGCAGTGATATAACAGACATTCATGCTTACTGTAGTATCAGAAGTGGAAAATATGTTTTGAGTATTCTCCATCACAGTGCACCTCTCACTCTTCAGCTCTTTTATCCACTGTTCCTGCTCTCTGTTTTGCACACACACACACACACGAGCACACACACACAATAATAATGGCTTTTCATCATTATATTCACATATATTTGATATTATAATGATGATGATAGATGGTAGAAAGCTTGCTTACTGGAAAGCTTTTTTAAACTGAGAAAATACTTCATGGATTTGTCGAACGCTCACAATCTGAAACAGTTCAGAAAATGACAAAAAAGACATGTGGTGTTTATTGTTTGTGGGCTAGCTTGCCCTTCCCAGAATCCATTGCAACAGAATAACCATAGGAAAACAGAATAATTAAACATATAGTTACTATGAAAAAACATCTTCAGCTTCCACATCACATTTAATGATCTATAGCCTCAAATATTGTGAATTGTTTGCACACTGTTCTGGAATGTTGAGGACATAAATAAAATATTGGTTCGCTGCACAGAGGCTTGTGAGAGGGTTGAGTTGGTGGTTGCCTATTTTCAAATTTTTGCTGCACACTGTGACTTTCTGCTTGAGACTGTTAACTGCCACATGATGGTTTTAGAAACATTTTTTGTATAGTAGCTTTGTAACTTCATTCCAAATAAACACAACAGCAGACAGTAAACATATCTTGTTTGACTATATTTTACAACAGTACTTACTGTGATCTCATCCAGAGTGCCGTCCAGGTACCTCTGAACCTCACTCTTTACCAGAGCTACCTCAGTCTCGGACAGGTCCTCATATGGTACAGTGGCCTGATTAGCCTGTGTGAGAGAATACAGCATTACCTTAGTGCTTTTATTCAGGGAGACAACAACTAATTGGCAAAATGCCATAACAAAAATAATGGACAACAGAATACATTACCAGTTCGGTTTATGTTTATAAGTACAGTGTTATGTGACAGAAGTCTAAGGTTTCTACACCCCTACTCATTCTAAATGAATTATAAGCTGTATCGGAACTTTGGATGGTACTGTGTGCAAAACAAACATCAATTCCATGATCCGAGGCATGGAAAACTAAGAGTTCAACCCTAATGCACTGAATTCCTCACCCTGATTATAATTTGTCTCATACAAACATGACAAAAAAATGAAGTCACTTTTCAATCTACAGAAATTTATAAGCATAGGGTTTTATATTTGTTATGAGAGAGAAGTTGATCCCTGAGACATGGTCCCATGGTCGGTAAGGGTGATTTTGATGTCTGGGTACACCATTTTTCTCCCACTGCCCAAAGACATGTACTTTAGGTTAATTGGCTATTGTAGTTCTGAATGTTAGTGTGAATAGTTGTTTGTGGCTATGCTGGCTCAAGCTTCCCCATGAAAATAACAAGATAAATGGCATGGATAATGAATGAATGTTAATCCCCGAATATCCATTTTTTTCTGCAGGAATGCTTTCTTGTTTCTTAATAGGTTCAGTACCTCAGACAGTATGTAATGCCAAATCTTAATCTTTACAGTCCCCTCCTTGAATCACCACCTTACCGTGGTGGAGGGGTTTGCGTGTCCTGACGATCCTAGGAGCTATGTTGTCGGGGGCATTATGCCCCTGGTAGGGTCTCCCAAGGCAAACAGGTCCTAGGTGAAGGTCCAGACTAAGCACGGTTCAGAAGACCCCATGGATAAAGATATAACAAGGACCAAGTTTCTCTTGCCCGGACGCGGGTTACCAGGGTCCCCCCCCTGGAGCCAGGCCTGGGGGAGGGGTTCCAAGGCGAGTGCCTGGTGCTCGGACTTCTGCCCATGGAGCCCGGCCAGGCTTAGCCCAAAAAGGAGACATGGATCCGCCCTTCCATGGACCTACCACCTGTGGGAGGGTCTATAGGGGTCAGGTGCATTGTGAGTTGGGTGGCAGCCGAAGGCATCGGTTCTGTCAAACCGATCCTAGGCTACTGACTCTGGCTTTAGGGACATGGAGCCGGTGTGGGCATCCTTGTTGCCCCCCGACTTGGTACGCATATGTTGGGGTTCTCCCTGGTTGACGAAAGGGTAACTTCCCTCCACCTTCGGGTGGGGTGACGGGTCCTGACTGTTTGTGCTTATGCACCTAATGACAGTTCAGAGTATCCACCCTTTTTGGAGTCTTTAGGGGGTGTGTTAGAGAACGTTCCCCCAGGGACTTCCTCGTCATCCTGGGAGACTTCAACGCCCATGTGGGCAGCAACAGTATGACCTGGAAGGGTGTGATTGGTAGATACGGCCTCTCCGATCTGAACCCGAATGGTATTTCGTTGTTGGACTTCTGTGCTTGTCACTGTTTATCCATCACGAACAGCATGTTCAAACATAAGGGTGTCCATAAGTGCACTTAGCACCAGGACACCCTAGGCCGCAGTTCGATGATTGACTTTGTAGTCGTGTCATCCGACCTGCGGCTACATGTTCTGGACACTCGGGTGAGGAGAGGAGCGGAGCTGTCAACCGATCACCATCTGGTGGTGAGCTGGCTCTGATGGCGGGGGAGGCCGCCCTCCAGACCTGGCAGGCCCAAGCGTGTAGTTAGGGTCTGCTCGGAACGTTTGGCGGAGTTTCCTGTCAGAAGGGTCTTTGACTCCCACCTCTGACAGAGCTACAATCACATCCCAAAGGAAGCAGGGGACATTGAATCTGAATGTACCATGTTTCTTGCTTTCATTATTGAGGCGGCAGCCCATAGCTGTGGCCGGAAGGTGAAGCTGAAGAAGGAGGCCTATCAGGCCATTTTGGCCTGTGGGACTTCCGAGGCAGCAGACAGGTACCGGCAAGTCAAACGTGCTGCAGCCCGGGCTGTCGCCGATGCAAAATTTCGAGTGTGGGAGGAGTTCGGTGAGGGCCTGGAAAGTGACTATCAGTTGGCCTCGAATAGGTTCTGGACCTATTTATAGAGGGCTTTTGACTGTGTCCCTAGGGCTATCTTAAGGGGGGGTGCTCCAGGAGTATGTGGCTAAGGGCCATTAGGTCTCTGTACCACCGGAGCTAGAGCTTGGTCCACATTGGTAACAACAGGTCAAATTCGTTGCCGGTGGGAGTTGGAGTCCGCCAAGGCTGTCCTTTGTCACCAGTTCTGTTCATAATTTTTATTAACAGAACTGGTGACAAAGGACAGCCTTGGCGGACTCCCACCCCCACCGGCCTCCGGGTCTGGAATGAGGTCCTGCCCCCAGTGGAGGAGTTCAAGTATCTCAGGGTCTTTTTCACGGGTGAGGTAGGGATGGAGTGGGAGATCGACAGGCGGATGG
>JAQMYF010000009.1:22901070-22912971 GCA_030014195.1 Neosilurus mollespiculum | reverse complement strand
CTGAGATGGGCGCCAGCCTCCCCGCGACCCTAATTAGGATTAAGCGCTTCAGAAAATGAATGAATGAATAAATGAATCTATTAGTATAATAAAATAGAGATTTTATTATTGTGTATATGTGGTATAAGGATATTTATTGCACAGGCTGCAGTAGACCTGGGCATTTCAGTAGATTTAGAAAGTGAAGACATTCTGGTAAAAATCAGGTTTAAAATTAATCCTGAGAAACAAACAGCTGATAGGAAACCTTTCAATTTTTTAGCTTTTTATTATTCACAGTTTTTAAACACTTTGCATCCCCCATGATGAATGAAACAATTTCCTTTTCTTGGTGTGTCCTTCTCTCTCTCTCTCTCTCTCCTCTCTCTCTCTCTCTCTCTCCCTCTCTCTCTCTCTCTCTCTCTCTCTGTTTATCTGTTTCTTTCTCCTTTCTGTTTTTACAGTGAACCACATGCTCGCTTTTATGCATCTCAGATAGTTCTGACATTTGAGTATCTTCACGCTCTGGATCTCATCTACAGAGATCTGAAACCAGAAAACCTCCTCATCGACCAGCAGGGCTACATACAGGTCTCTCTCTCTCTCTCTCTCTCTCTCTCTCTCTCTCTCTCTCTCTCTCTCTCTCTCTCTCTTTCTGTCCTCTCTCTTTCTCTCGCCCCTCTCTCTCTCTCTTTCTCTCTCTTTTTCTCTCCTCTCTCTGTCTCTCTGTCTGTCTCTCTCTCTCTCTGTCTGTCTCTTCCCTCTCTCTTTTTCTCTCTTTCTCTTTCTCTCTGTCTCTCTCCTTTCTCTCGCTCTTTTATTTAAGATATCCCAAGGGACACAGACAAAAACCTTCTCCAAGTCCACAAAGCACATGTGGACAGGTTGGACAAACTCCCATGCCCCCTCCAGGATCCTGTAGTGTGTGTAGAGCTGGTCAAGAGTGCCACATTGTTCCTCCTGAATCCGAGGTTCAACCATCGGCCGGATCCTCCTCTGCAGAACTGCTGGATAGACTTTCCCGGGTAGGCTGAGGAGTGTGATTTCACGATAGTTGGAACACACCCTCCGGTCCCCTTTTTTAAAAAAGGGAACTACCACCCCGGTTTGCCAATCCAGAGGTACAGCCCCTGATGACCTACAACATCCAGAGCCTTGAGGTATTCAGGGCGGATCTTGTACACCCCGGAGCACGGCCTCCGAGGAGCTTTTTAACTACCTCTGTGACCTCCGCCCCAGTGATGGACAGACCCCCCTTTGAACCCCAGGCTCTTCCTCTTCCACAGAAGGCTTGTTGATGGGATTGCAGAGGTTCTCGAAGTTTTCCTTCCACCTCCCGACAACATCCCCAGTCGAGGTGAGCAGCTCCCACTTCCACTGTAAACAGTGTTTGTGGAGTCCTGCCTTCCCCTCCTGAGGTGCCTGATTGTGGTCCAGAATCTTTTCAAAGCCAACCAATTTCTCACTGAACTCCCACACCCGAGATTTTGCAAGGGCGACAGCCAGGGCTGCAATATGTTTGGCCTGTTGGTACCCATCCGCTGCCTCGGGAGTCCCACAGGCCAAAAGGACCTGATAGGCCTCCTTCTTCAGCTTGACAGCCCCTCTCACCACAGGTGTCCACCACCTGGTTCGGGGTTTGCCCCCACGACAGGCACCAATGACCTTCCAGCCACAGCTTGGGGCTGCCGCCTCAATAATGGAGACACGGAACATGGCCCATTCGGACTCTGTCCCCGGCCTCTATTGGGATGTGGTTGTAGCTCTGCCGAAGGTGGGAGTTGAAGGCCCTTCTAACAGGAGACTCCGGCAAACGTTCCCAGGAGACCCTAACTACACGTTTGTGTCTCCAAGGTCTGGAGGGCAGCCTTTCCCGCCAACTGAGCCAGCTCACCACCAGGTGGTGATCGGTTGACAGCTCAGCTCTTCTCTTCACCCAAGTGTCCACAACATGCAGCTGCAAGTCCAATGACACGACTACAAAGTCGATCATAGAACTGCGGCCTAGGGTGTACTGGTGCCATGTGCACTTATGGACACCCTTATGTTCGAACATGGTGTTTGTGATGGACAAACCATGACGAGCGCAGAAGTCCAACCACGAAACACTATACGGGTTCAGATCGGAGAGGCCGTACCTACCAATCACACCCTTCCAAGTCACACTGCCATTGCCCACATGGGTGTTGAAGTCTCCCAGGACAACAAGAAAGTCTTGCACCCTCTAGCACACCCCTTGGGACTCCAAAAAGGGTAGGTATTCTGTACTGTTATTTGGTGCATGAACAGTCAGGACCCGTCCCCCCACCTGTAGGCGGAGGGAGGCTACCCTTTCATCAACCAGAGAGAACCCCAACATGTGGGCACCAAGACGGAGGACAACAAGGATGCCCACACCGGCTCACCGCCTCTCCCCATGAGCAACTCCAGAATAAAACAAGGTCCAGCCCCTCTCAAGAAGTGTGGTTCCAAAGCCCATGCTATGTGTTGAGGTGAGCCCAACTATATCTAGTCTGTATTTCTCAACCTCACACACCAGCTCAGGCTCCTTCCCCACCAGAGAGGTGACAATTCATGTCCCAAAAGCCAGAGTCAGTAGCCAAGATATCGGTTCGGCAGAACCCATGCCTTTGGCTGCCACCCGCCTCACACTGCACCTGACTCCCACAGGTTGTGGGTCCATGGGAGGGCAGACCCATGTCACCTCTTTGGGCTTGGCCTGGCCAAACTACATGGGCAGAAGCCCAACCACCAGGTGCTCGCCTTCGAGCCCCTCCCCAGGCCTGGCTCCAGGGGGGGACCCCGGTAACCTGCATCCGGGAAAGGGAAACTGTGTCCTTGAAATGATGCTCATAGAGGTCTTCTGAACTGCGCTTAGTATGGACCTTTACCTAGGACCTGTTTGCCTTGGGTGACCATACCTACTGATATATAAACTAAAAGGAATGTGTGTGTGTGTATGTATATATATATATATATATATATATATATATATACACACACACACACACACACACACACAGTTGAATAAAAACAGAATACTAATAGAAAATACTAAAGTGGTTGTAGTGCAGAGGTAGTGTGTGCATGTACAGTGTGCACAGTGAGTGTGCAAAAAGTGTGCAGATTGTCCAGTATTTCATTCATCTCTAAAGAAATTCATGCACTGTGCTTTTTTATTTACTCTGCATGAACTACTGTATGTTGAATTTGACTTACTACAGAAGTAATTTATATCTCAGAATGATTGTTGCATTTGACCAATGCAGGAAGTGAAATGATGTGTAAAGCATATTTATCTCAGAACACTTTATTGACTCTGTGTGATGATTAATTTACAATTAATATGCGTATATACAGTATAATTCATGTAAAGGTAAAGCGGCATCCACACAGGTAGCGATGAGTGACAAGCGGTTCGAGCAGCAATGTGAATTGCCTCGCGGTACATGCGAATCATGCTCATGGCAAGCTCTGGTTGCCTAGGTATGTTTTCTGCTTTATGTACTACGAACAGTTAAACACATAAATGTAAACTCAGAGGAAACACCAACCGTTTCAGAAGCGTGGACCTGAGCGTGGCGTTTTTGGTCACTATCCTTGTATAATTTCACTGTGGTCGTAAAGCACACAGTAATAATGAGCTGCTCTTACAAGTAAATGTCGGTGGAATCATTAAACTCATGCTCGTTGTTCCCTACAGAAAATGATTTGGGGGCATCTGTCAACCGACGGCATGTGAAAGTTCGGCTCAGGTGAACTACATACCCGCCCACATTGCATTGCTTAAGAAAATGTCACCTCTCGTTGCTTATTTCGCTGGAAATCATTGACTTTATATGGTCACTTTTTGCTTATCGCTTCCTGTGTGGATGCAGCTTAAGACGTGCAATTTTGTTTACTTCTTATGCTGCGAGAGGCCATGTTGAATTCACTTCAACTGGAACGGAAGCCATAGTAGAGACAATATCCCCAAATTATTGAGTAGGAGCCTAAAGAGTCACTCAAGAAAGTGTATTCTTTGGCTTTTAGTTAGTTGTTGTATTTAGAGTTAGCATCAGATTGAGGTTTAACGTGAAGCTTGATGCTCTGTTTGTGTGTGTGTGTGTGTGTGTGTGTGTATGCCTTTGTTTGTGTTCAGGTGACAGACTTTGGCTTTGCAAAGCGTGTGAAAGGTCGCACATGGACGCTGTGTGGCACACCTGAGTATCTGGCTCCGGAGATTATCCTGAGTAAAGTAAGTCTCAGTGCAGCTTCTGTCTGTTACTTCCTGTCACTTTTATGCAAATTAGGTATGATGTGATAAATTTACGATATAAATCCATATGATTGGTTCAGATGATTTTTTATACTTCAGTTCCTCGTTCACAACTTTAGTTCCTCCCTGCAGTCAGTTCCTGTTTACTACGTGATGCACTCTAATATGATTGCATCTTATCGTGCTGAATACGAACTTTTATTACACATGTAAAAAATAAAAAATGTAATAAAGCTTGGAGTGAAGGAAGCCAGTAGAGTTTTTGCTAATCTGTGAAAGTGACGGTGGCTCAAAGCGTAGAGCATAACACATCACATGTGAGGCGTCATTTCAGTCACTATAACTAAGGTAGTGTTCTCTCTCTCTCTCTCTCTCACTCACTCACACACACACACACACACACTCTCTCTCTCTCTCTCTCTCCCCTGTGTTTTCTCTCAGGGTTATAATAAAGCGGTGGATTGGTGGGCCCTGGGCGTGCTGGTGTACGAGATGGCAGCTGGGTATCCTCCCTTCTTCGCAGATCAGCCAATCCACATCTACGAGAAGATTGTCTCAGGAAAGGTGACACACGAATAAGTGAATCTGTACTCTTTAAAGCCTTAAAAATTGCTCCCCCACTCATCACTCAATAAAAATATGTTTACAAATATAATTTTGATATAAACAGTGAAAAAGTTTTAGAGCAAAATGTATTGATTTACTAGCCATTGTGGCGGCCATTTTAACATGAGATTACAGCGGGACACCTTGAGATTATGCAGGATGACGATGATGCGCGACTCAAACGCAATACATGCAACAACAACAATAAAATGGGGATCAGGAGGCAGTGCCTGCAGTGCCAGTACAACCAATGGCAGCATTATGTGGCATTGTAATGACAAATTGATCACAATTTAGTTGATGCATGAGAGCGCAATCACAGAGAACAGGATGGAATAATGGCCGCAAGCAGAAGCTCGTAATGATTTTGTGCACTCAAGGTGATATCATGACATGGGGACTGACTCCATACGTCAATGCCACCTACACAAGATAACCAGCTGGCAGGTGCATCGACGCATTAAAAACAGATCAGTCACAAAACTAAAAGGTGGGTCAGTTTAGTTCGTATTTATTTTTTCACATGCCTAAAATCCTTTGGGTCAGCACAATTGTGCCGGGTCAGGTGGGTTAGGGGAAATATAGCTTGTTTTTATTATGCCTAATAAATAGACCATGTGGTTCTGTATGTACACTGTGAGTAAACATTCGGGATTACAAACTTTCTCCAGTAACATTCTGTCCCATAAGTCATTGCACAAAACATACAGTATTAATATGCTGGGCTTATAAAAAAAACTCAAAAAAATTCAATACAACAAAGACATGAATTAACAGAACAATACTTTCACTCTTTCACCCAAAAACTATGCAGTTGTGACTTTATGAAGACATAGCTTAAACCTTCAACACCTTAAATAATAAAATAATAAGCACTCAAACAGTCTAAGTTTAACAGAAATGTCCTCTAATACAAATAGCGCTAAATACCTTGCACCACTTAACCAAACGATGCAACTCTATAAACGGCTAGCTGGCACGCTAGCTGTTAACATCGAAAAATTCCTCGGAGCACCTGCTCACATGAGCCAAACACAACAAAATACCTTGGCTAACTGTACACAGCTCCACATTTAACATGCTGTGTTTATAACTGGTAATATAATGCGTAAAGTACCGTGGTAATATAAATGAAATAGGCGGAAACGTTTATCGAAATGCCTGAACAACTAACTGCTCATTCTGTTGTGCAGCATATTCATGAATTCCCCGGAACATCAGTAACAACAGGTCTAATGACATCAATCACACTTATGTTACGTCTGTGTGTGTGTGTGTGTGCATGCAGGTACGCTTTCCCTCACACTTCAGCTCGGATTTAAAAGAGCTCTTGCGTAACCTACTGCAGGTCGACCTCACTAAACGCTATGGCAACCTGAAAAATGGCGTCAATGATATCAAGGGCCACAAGTGGTTCTCCACCAACGACTGGATCGCCATCTACCAGAGGAGGGTAAGACACAGACACACACAAACACACACAGGGAACTGTCTACCGAAAATAAGTATGGTGTTTGGTAGTGAAAGTGGCCACACCTACTTCACTATGAATAAGACAAAGAGTTCCCTATGACTAAGATACAGGTCACGCCTCTTTTACTACGACTAAGACACAGAGTTCATGCCTCCTTCACTACGACTAAGACACGGAGCTCACAACTCCTTCACTACGACTAAGACACAGAGGTCACGCCTCTTTCACAATGACTAAGACACCGAGCTCACATCTCCTTCACTACAACGAAGACACCGAGGCCACACCTCCTTCACTATGACTAGGACACAGAGGTCACGCATCCTTCACTACAACTAAGATACAGAGGTCACGCATCCTTCACTGAAACAGATCTGAACCTGAGTCAGAGGCACACGGGGATCTAATCGAAACACAAAGACCACATTTGGAGGTGGCCTGGGCAGCGTACCACCACATTGTTTTAGCAGTGTGTACGTGTCCTGGGCCACGCTGACAATCCACCTAGTAAAAATAGCAAAAAAATAACAAAGAATTTGTTTTGAAATGATATCAGATGTGAGCTGATATACTTCTAACCACTGTGTGTGTGTGTGTTTGTGTTTTAGGTGGAGGCTCCATTTATTCCCAAGTGCAGGGGTCCGGGGGACACCAGCAACTTCGACGACTACGAGGAAGAGGAGATCCGAGTGTCCCTCACTGAAAAGTGCGCTAAAGAGTTTGCCGACTTCTAGGGCACGCCAGTCAGCGAGAGTTAGCATGAAGGATGTTTCTTTCTGTGTGTAGAATCAGTATGAGCAGCTAAAAGGAGTACAATGGAGACGAGTCGGAAGGACAGACGCGGTTGCCTTCGCCATCCTGTTTCCTCACCCATGTTTCATCACCTTTCTTGTTAACTCTTTTATTTCCGTCTCCATGCAGTTCGTCATGGCAACAGGGAAGCATTCGATAAGTCCTCACCACAGGAACGTTTGACTCCGCCCAGCATCTCCACCACCCAACTGTTGCTTAATAAGTGACATATTTTGATGCTTTCTTTTGGCCTGTGTGTCGCTGTTCGGATTTAATGCATTGGGAGAAGACAGTGAGAAAAAGCCATGATCCTATAACATTTATAGTGTCGAGTATAGAGCTTATTATTATTATTATTATGATTATTATTATTAATATTATTATTATTATTAGAATTATTATTTGTCCCTTAATCTGCCTGCGTCTCAGCGTGCTGTCCGAAGAATATGCTATGAAATCACCGCTTGGATACAAAGATGGATAGTTGTTTGGTTGATTAAAGTTTTGCCATGTCTGCTGAGGTCCAGGAGGGTGTGCACTCGGCGCCCTTTAAACAGGTGGGAAGGTGATGGAGAAAAGAAGCCGATGTCACATTTCATTTACACTTTTTTCCTGAAGGGATTTGCAGGTTTTGTTGTGTTTTTTTCAGTAACATCTGTTTTGGTGCTGCTGGACGTCATCAGGACGTTAAAATTAGTTTTGACTTTCAATACATCAGTTCTAGAACATGATTATGATTCTACACACACACACACACACACACACACCCTGCTGCGTGTCAGTTCGGTATATATCGTTTTGATCCTTATAGATCAGGAAATTAATAAAAGTAAATTATGTGAGTTGTGATGTCACAGTCGCACCAACATGATCAATTTCTGCCATCTTCACCTCACAGACAAGAGACATTTGTGCTGATTGAGGCTGTTTCACACTTAATGCTTTCATTTCATTAAAAATGTCATTCATTCATTCATTTGCAGAACCGCTTACTCCTACTAGGGTCACGGAGAGGCTGGAGCCTTAGTTGTCTATGGACTAAAGTGGAGTACACCTCGTCAGTCCATCGCAGGGCCAATACTGAATCATGAGTTGATTTTATTTATTTATTTATTTTTGCATATACTGTATTAATCCCTCAAGGGAAATTTGGCTCTGCATTAAACCCATCCAAGTGGGCACACACAAACACTCGGAGCAGTGGACAACCACAATGTGGCACCCATCAATCATTGGCACTTTAACTGTGAAGGTAAAGGAAGAGGAAGGGAAAGGTACTGCTCTTTCCTCCAACACCACAATTTTTTCTTGCTGGTTTGGGAATCAAACCAGTGACTTTTTGGTCCCAAAGCCGCTTCTCTAACCATCAGGCCACGGCTGCCCCCAACGGTTTACAGTTGGAACTACGATGGTGTCTGAAAATGCACTGAAAATATTCACCTGTAAATAAAAACAGAAAAGTCACCGGCCAGGACATCTTCTGTTCCAAATATTACTACTACTGAGAAAACAGCAGAGGATCTTCTGACCAAAAAAAATCACCTACGACTCCTCCATGTTTAACATGGATGACAAGGAGACTGATCACCAAGACAAGATGAACAAACAGACGGATTGGCCACATCCTGTGTAACCACACAATACTATCGATTTCCATCACAGTCCAATATCCAATATGGCTGCCGCAGCTGCCATCTTAAAATTGCATTTCGTGCACTGGCGCAAAAATGCCTTCATACCTTTATATCTATCATATGTGGTGTGTGGGCTGAAGGTTTTTGCCTGCTTTGGGAAGCTATTTTTTAGCGTTTACAGCATGATGTAGTCCACAGTTCTTCACCTACTCCTGAATGAATACCACAGTCTTTTCCAGCAACCACCTACCATGCAGTGCGGCCTTACAGCCTCGATGACACCTGGTAGAGATGCACCAAGCTGTATGTAAACATTCAGAATGTCAGCAGGAATGTTGTAGTTGTTATTATCAGTAATGCAGATGGAATACAGGTTGTGAATCTGGAGATGAGGTTGTTTGCTGTGCTGTAGATTTGGAGGCAGAATCTCTTCATATTCCTTAAACTCGTCCTCAACATGCAGTCTGATTGGGTGCTTGATGTCACACAGTGGGGTTTTTTTTTTTTGTCTTGAAGTTCTGTTGTGGGAGATAAAAAAGCCAAAGCCAGCTCTGTTTTAAACTTTTCAGAATTCTTTCTGCTTTTCCTCCACTGATGGGCTGAGGGCATGGAACAAATGCGTCAAGCAGCCTAATTTATTTACCTTCCAAGCAATATTTTTAAAGGATTTGTGTAACGCTGCGGGCTACTGACATTCAAATAATCGTGATCAGATCCGTGTAAACCAATCATAGCTCAGGTGAGCTCAGGTATACAGAATCAGCACTCTACTCTACTTTGCATGTCTTGGAGGATGAAGCTGTCGGTCCTCAGCATCCCAGTTTGGTAATTAGAGTCTCAGTGGAAATTTGCTTTGAAAATCCAGTTGTGCTATAAAAGTTTGTGCCTTGAGAAGAAACATTTGTGCTGTTTTACGTCTTAAATGTAAGCAGTAGGACCTTGTTTTAAAGCTTTGCTGTCACTTTTCAATATTTGGGGTTAATTTCTGCGTATTGAATTTTGAATAATCAGAGCACAAATGTCTTGATGGTACAATGCTTGTGCTAATGGATGTGGCTGTTTTGGTGCAAATGGGACTTTGATGTTGCACGGTCACATAATGATCAGCTCGTCCACCTCACAGCAAAAAAGATCCTGGGTTTGAGTCCCAGGTTCGGTGAGGGCGTTTCTGTGTGTAGTTTGAATGTTCTCCTACAGTCCAAAGAAATGCACATTAGGCTTATTGGCTGTTTCTAATAGCCCCTAGGTGTGAGTGTGAGTGATTGTGTATGTTGGCCTTGTGATGGACTGATGAGTAGTTCAGGGTGCACCCTGCCCTCGCCCAGAGTCGGCTGAGATAGGCTTACCCTAGTAGGTTTAAACAGTTTGGCAAATGAATGAATGAACCAATGAAGTACTGAGTGACATTGCAGTTTATAATTTCATTCATTCATGTTCTAAGCCACTTAATCCTAATTAAGGTCGCGGGGAGGCTGGCGCCGTTCTAAGCCGACTTTGGGTGAAGGCAGGGTACATCCTGAACAGCTCGCCAGACCACTGCACCCATTCACACTCATTTTGGAACAGCTGTTTAGCCTACTGTGCATGTTTTTAGACTGTATGAGGAAACCCGTGTACCCAGAGGAAACCCAACCAAGCACGGGGAAAAAATGAAAACTTCACACAGAAACACCCGAGCCCGGGAATCAAACCCAAGCCTTAAAGACTTCAGCGACTCACACACGGCACACACACATCACTGGTTTGTTTGTTTTCTCTTTAGATACTGAACCGCTGTGGTCTCACCATTTAGTGACGCGGAGAAAAAAGCACGACTGACTTGAAGATCCACGAATCCGGTTCTACTCAGGTTACCCACACTCACCACAGGGGCACGTTTCAGCATATTTATGGAAATTAAGGTGTCGGTGATTTTACATGAACAAGGCTGAAGGTGAAGGTGGGCGTGTCTTTAAGTTAGTATACCAATAAAATAATTTTTTTCTTGTTCTACTAGATAACAGGAGCTACTCTGAGATCTTTTATACAGCATGTTCATAAACACTAATAAAACACCTGAGAGAAACTTTGAATGCAATCATTTCTAACAAGTTTTTACTATTCTATGTACCTCTTGAGTATCTGAGTCCATGTTCATGTTTTGAGTTGATATGGGTTTAAGGGCACGCCCATCGGTCTGCAGACTGGGATGAGTTGAGTGGTAGATTGGAGAACAGAAAGGTGGCAAAGGTGCTGCTAATGTTTCCTGCATGTTATTTACATTCAAGTGCTGAAGCAGAGCGATTTGACTCGCATTTGAATGATTGTGAGAGGACAAGTCCAATGTCATGTCACACCAAAATGAAAATCTTCCTACAGTTTCATTTCAATCACCTGAGCCTCAGCTTGTGTTCTTGTTTTGTTTTTCACTTTTCTTAACCTTTACAAGTCATTTCCTTCGCTGGTGAAGTATGTTCTTCCTTGGCACACGGATAAAGTGAAAATGGCTTCTTCTGGGTGTTCCAAATTTTGTAATACTTGAGTCTGTTAATCCTCCAGATTCCACAGCGTCATTTCCTGACTGAAGACATGGCGGCGTGCTCTGGTGAGATTTTGCACCAAAAGAATCATTCCAATAAAGTTTTACTTGTGTAACTACTACAGTTGTTATGCCGTTTTTTTACCCAAAGTTTTCCCCCTTAATTTACTTTTGCGGCCAATTCTCGCCCATTAAGTACTGCCTTCCTGTCACACGACCACCACTAGCCTGGGGACGGGGGGGGGGTGTAACCAAGCACTGCCCCTCCATGACATGTGATGCTGCCACCTGCATCTATAGAACTGCTTGTGTATTTCAGACAGTGTGACACCCTCAGAGGAAAATCTCTATCCACCTCTTCTATGCACACGCCCACAGATGCCCATGATTGGCCTCTGGGTACTCCATCTTCTTCCCACAGTTCAAGGACATGCACATTAGGATAACTGTTCCAAGGCTTGATGTGAAGTGGTGCTGCTCAAGTTATCCAGCCTGTAGTCTCTGTGGTGAAGACAGAGATGCCTCCAGTCCCATTTCACACTACACTGTGTGCACAATTATTATGCAAGTGATTATTTTGACCATATCATCATTTTATCCATAATTTCCAACTCCAAGCTGTATAAACTTGAATGCTTAT
>JAQMYF010000009.1:22857064-22877852 GCA_030014195.1 Neosilurus mollespiculum | reverse complement strand
CATTAGTGTTTTGAATTTAATGCGAGCAGCTACAGGAAGCCAATGGAGAGATCGTAGCAGGGGAGTGGTGTGGGAAACTAGTTGTAGTAGTAATAATAATAATAATAGTAGTATTAGTCATAGTAATTATAGTAGTAGTATTTCGTAAAGAGTAGGCTGCATTGCCTTCAGTGTTAGGTAGTCATCAGATGGCACAGTGGGATAGTGGTTCACGACAAGAGGGGCCTGGGTTCGGGTCCTGGGCTCAGTGAGGACGTTTCTGTGTGGACTTTGCATGTTCTATCCATGCTTGTGTGAGTTTCTCCCAGGGACTCCAGTTTTCTCCCACAGTCCAAAGCCATGTGCATTAGGCCAATAGGCTGTTCCAGAATTCCCCCTAGGTGTGACTGTGATTGGTTGGGGGTGTGTTGGCCCTGCAGTGGTCTGGTGAGCTGTTCAGGGGGTAACCCGGAAATATGAAATGAAATAGGCTCATTCCTTCTCGTGATAGGGTTAAACAGTTCAGTGAATGAATGAATGAATGATGAGTAATAATTAGCAATAATTTAGTACGAAGCAGCTGGTATGATGATTCACCCTCCAAGTCTGAGTCCACGGCTCTTTGTCGGAAAAGAGTTGATTGCCCTCTCAATGTCGTGGATGAGTTTTTGCCTGAGGTGGAGGAGTTCTGCAGTGAGGCTGATGGTGTTCAGGCTAGTTGTACTGAAGGGAGAGCTAAGCCAAAATGCAAAGCTGTCTATTGACTGGTCAGTCTACGTTTCTTCTCTCACCAATGGCCACGTGCTGTAAAATGGAAAGTAGAATATTTTGGGTGCAGGCAGTGGAAATGAGATTCCTCTAGAAGGGGGTCTGGTCTCACCCTTAGAGACAGGGTGAGGAGGGCTAAGAGTTGATCCGCTGTTCCTTTACATAAAAATAAACCATTTAAGATGGTTCAGGAGTCTTGGATGTGTTCCTGGACATCTCCTGGGAGAGGTGTTCTGGCCATGTCTGACCGGCCTGGTGGCGGAGTGGTTAGCATGATCACCTCACAGCAAGAAGGTCCTGGGCTCAGTGAGAGCGTTTCTGTGTGGAGTTTGCATGTTCTCCCTGTGCTAGTGAGGTTTTCCTCCGGGCACTCCGGTTTCCTCTGACAGTCCCAAAACATACATTAGGCCGACTGGCTGTTTCTACATGAGTGTGCATGTGAATGGTTGTGTGTGTTTCCCTGTGATGGTCCGGCGAGCTCTTCCGGGTGTAACCTGCCTTTGCCCAGAGTCGGCTGAGATTCTTTCCCCTGACTCCAGTAGGATTAAGTGGCACCCCCTGTCTACCCAGCGTCTGTATACTTAAAAGCAGTCTGCATGTACCACCATGTTCTTTCATCTTTGGACATTATTTCCATAACATAATATACTATATATATGTCATGATACATACAGTTGTACAAAGTTATACTCAGAAAATATTGCGATGTCATCGTCAGATCATATCGCTGAGCTGCAGTGGCGAAAGAGCAAAGCTGTGATCTTCCTATGACTTTTATACTTTTCTAATAATCTGAAAGACGTGTCAGTAAAGACTGTTGAGTATTGAATGAGTCATGATGCAGAGAATCAGTGTGGAGATTAAATGGGTCTGTTAGATGATAAAGGAGTGTGTATTATGCATACAGGAAGATGTAAAAGAGGAGGAGTCGGTGGAGGTAAAACACGAGAAGGAGGGCAAGATGGACGAAGAAGCCGAGCCTCAGTCACAGCTGGAGCCCCAGAGTGCCAAACCTGAAGGGGAAGCAGACATCACAGTTCACACGCATGCTTCAGTTCCAGCTGGTGTGGAGGTGAAGGCGTGCGGTGTTACTCACATCTCAGTAATCACAGAGGAGGAACACCAGTCTTCGCCACATTCATCTCCATCAAAACTGAGCTCCGTTTATCAGGAAGTGGAACAGAGTGGTACTGAAGGTGTGTGTGTGTGTGTGTGTGTGTGTGTGTGTGTGTGTGTAAGTAAGTAAGTGTGTGTGTGGGTGGGGGGGAACTGTTTGTCACCTGTACATTTTTTTCTCTCTAGTTGAAATGCAGGGTGAGTCGATTCACCCGATGAGTTTAACGCAAGATCAAAGAGAAGCCATACCTGACCAGGTGCACACAGTCACACAGGTAAAACACACACACACACACACACACACACACACACACACACACACACACGCACGCACAGGTAAAAAACACACACACTCACACAGGTAAAACACACGCACAGTCACAAAGGTAAAACACACACACACACAGGTAAAACACACACTCACACAGGTAAAACACACACACTCACACAGGTAGGAAACACACACTTATCTACACACACATCACACAGGTAAAACCCACTCAGGTAAAACACACCCACTCACACAGGTAAAACCCACGCACACACTCACAAAGGTAAAACACAACCACATACATACAAACTCACACATTCACACAGGTAAAGCACACACACTCACAGACTCACACAGGTAAAGGACACACACTCACACAGGTACAACACACACACTCACTCACATAAAACACACACACATGTACACACACACTCTCACAATAGGTAAAACACACACACACACACACACACACACACCCTGGTAAAACACACTCATGGACATACACAGGAAAAACACACACACTCACACAGGTAAAACACACACTCACATTCACACAGGTAAAAACAGACTTACACACACTCGCACACTCACTCAGGTAAAACACACACACTCACACAGGTAAACACACACACACTCACACAGGTAGGAAACACATACCTACACACTCTCAGGTAAAACACACCCACTCACACAGGTAAAACCCCCACACACACTCACAAAGGTAAAACACACACATATACACTCACACAGGTAAAACACAACCACATACACACAAACTCACACATTCACACAGGTAAAACACACACACAGGTACAACACACACACTCACGTAAACACACACACACATGTACACATACACACTCACAATATGTAAAACACACACACAGGTAAAACACACACACTCACACAGGTAAAATACACACTCACACAGGTTGAACACACACATACACAGGTAAAACACACAAACACATTCACACAGGTAAAACACTCACACAGGTAGGACACCCACATACCTACACTCACACAGGTGAAACACACAGGAAAAACACTCACACAGGTAAAACACAAACACACACACACATACAAACACACACTCACATTCATACAGGTAAAACACCCTCACACACACACACACTTGCACATTCACACAGGTAAAACACACACACACACACACACACACACACACACACACACACACACACAGGTAAAATGCACACACACACTCTCACAGTCACACAGATAAAAACCTGTCAGTGAGTAAAATGTACAGTATTAGCAACATGATAAACAGTATAATATAAATGTAGTGCAAAATGCAAATCTATGACAGTGGATGTTGTTGCTGTATGGAGGAGTTGTACAGTTTAATGTTCACAGGTAGAAATGATTTCCTGTGTGGTTCAGTGGTACATTTAGGTGGTATCAGTCTCTCACTGAACGTGCTCCTGTGACTGATCAGCAGGTTGTGAAGCGGGTGGGAGGTATTGTTGAATATTGTCTTTATTTTGGACAACATTTGCCTCTCCGACACCACCGTCAGAGAGTCCAGCTCCATCCCCACAATGTTACTGGCCTTGCAGCCACAACAGGCTCATAACACATCCTAAGCAGTGTTCGGCAGACATTAAACGACCTTAGCCACCTCAAAAAATAGACTCTCTGGCCGTTTTTGTAAAGTGCAGTAGTGTTTTTAACCCAGTCCAGTTTATTGTATAAATGAACTCCAAGGTATTTGTAATCCTTCACCATTTGCACATTGACGCCCTGGAAGGAAACTGGGGCCACTGGTGTTTTGGATCTCCTAAAAGGACAGGGGCCGCTGGTGTTTTGGATCTCCTTTAAGGACACGGGGGCTCACCCCATCTGGTCCTGCTGCCTTGCCTGAATGTAGTCTTCTCAGTTGTTTTTCAACCTGATTATAGGTGAAGTTGACAGGTGGGGGAGGATTGTCAGGTCCATCACAGGAGGCTGAGGTGCAGTAAGGAAAGGGAGGTAGAGAGAGTGGTGTGGCAGGTGGTTTCAGGCTTGCTGCTGACGAGTTAGAAGGGGGATGAGCAGTGGTTGAAGTCACCCGAGATCACAATGAAAGCACTCGGATGTTGAGTCTGTAACCGGGCTATGGTAGCATGAACAGTGTCACATGCAGCACTGGGGTTGGCAGAAGGAGAAACATAAACAGCCATTAAGATGACATGGGAAAATTCCCCAGGCATATAATATGGTCTGAATCCAACAGCACACAGTTCAATGTCCGGTCCACAACTCCGCTCTTTGATGGTTATGTGAGCGGGGTTACACCACCAGTTATTGACAAGAGTGGCAAGCCCCCCTCCTTTCCGCTTACCGCTCATGGTACAGTCTCTGTCGGCCCGGACAGTGTGAAAGCCCGCAGTGGATATGTTGTCATCGGGAATGTTCTGATACAGACATGTCTTCACGAGCACATGAAGCTACACTCCAGATACTCCCTCTGACTCTGTGCTAGCTTTGTCAGCTTGTCCATCTTATTCTCCAGTGACCTCACGTTCCCCATTATAGACGGGAGACACGGCTTGTACCTTGTCCTCTCTGCAAGCCTCCACTGTCTCGCTGCCTCCCTCTTTCTCTTCTTTTGTTCTGCTCCTCTGCATCCCTGGTGGGTTTTCTTACAGATTTCTGACGGTAAGTCCATGGATCTGTCCGCTAGTCCTTCCGGCTTTAGGGCGATCACTGATCCCTGGATCCGTGTAGTTGCTGCTCTCTAGTTCCAACTCTCCATGAAAGTAAAAGTTCTGCAGCGATAAAAAGTACAAAAACTCTCTCAACCTGCGTCTTGAGAGGGCAGCTACTTATGGGCAATAAAACAATAAGTACAAGAAAAAAAATCATAAAGTAAGAAAAAACGAGTTAAAAGTACGGGAAGGGCAGGAGTGACTGTAATGGCTGCATGCCTGTTAACGCATGTGCACTGGAAACACAAACGCATACACACATACACTCACACATTCACACAGGTAAAACACACACACAGGTAGGACACGCACACAAGTAAAACACACACTCACACAGGTAAAACACACACAGATGAAACACACGTATACACTAACACAGGTAAACACACACTCACACATACACTCATAGGTAAAACACACACACACACACACACACACACACACACACACACACACACACACACACAGGTAAAACACTCACACACACACTCACACAGGTAAAACACTCACACAATTTTTTGTTTTGTTGCCCCACAACCTGGAATTAAAATGGATTGTTGAAGGTTTGCATCATTTCATTTAAAGAACATTCCTACAACTTTGAAGATGTGATTTTATTTTTATTGTGAAGCAAACAACAAATAGGACAAAATAACAGAAAACTTCAGCGTGCATAACTATTCACCCCCTTAAAGTCAGTACTTTTTAGAGCCACCTTTTTGGGCAATTACAGCTGCAGCTTGCTTTGGATAAGTCTCTATGACAGCAATCTTCAAGTCTGACCACAGATTCTCAATTGGATTGAGGTCTGGGTTTTGACTAGGCCATTCCAACACATTTAAATGTTTCCCCTTAAATCACTCGAGCGTTGCTTTAGTGGTATGCTTTGGGTCATTTTCCTGCTGGAAGGTGAACCTCCATCCCAGTGTTAAATCACAGGCAGACTGAAACAGGTTTTGCTCAAGAATATCCCTGTATTTAGCACCATTCATTTTTCCCAGTTTCCCAGTCCCTGCTGCTAAGAAACATCCCCACAGCATGATGCAGCCACCACTATGTTTCACTGTGGGATGGTGTTCTTGGGGTGATGGGATGTGTTGGGTTTGTGGCAGATAGCATTTTATGTGGCTGAAAAGTTACATTTTAGTATCATCTGACCAGAGCACCATCCTCCATACATTTGGTGAGTCGCCCACATAGCTTTTGGCAAACTAAAAAAGGTGCCTTCTTATTCTTTACACTAAGTAATGGCTTTTTTTTTGGCCACTCTTCCATAAAGCCCAGCTCTATGGAGTGTACGGCTTATTGTGGTCCCATGCACACCAGTCTCTGCTGTGTAACTCTGCAGCTGCTTCAGGGTTACATTTGGTCTCTGTGCTGTCTCTCTGCTTAATGCCGGTCTGTGAGTTTTGGTGGACGGCCCTCTCTTGACAGGTTTGCCGTGGTACCATGTTGTTTACATTTGAAGATGATGGATTTGATGGTTCTTTGGGGGATCGTCAAAGATTTGGATATTTTTTTTTATAACCCAACCCTGACTTGTATTTCTCAACAACTTTGTTCCTGACTTGTTTGGAGAGCTTCTTGGTCTTCATAGTGTGATGCCTCTTGCTTAGTGGGGTTGCAGCCTCTGGGGCCTTTCAGATAAAGTGTATTTATACAGGCAGATCATGTGACACTTAGACTGCACATAGGTGGACTTCATTTCAGTAATTATGTGACTTAGTAATTGGTTGCACCATAACCTTTGAGGGGCTTCATAGCAAAGAGGGTCAATACTTATGCACATGCTAATTTTTAGATTTTTATTTAAAAACTTTTTCTTTATTAGATATATTTCTCTCATTCCACTTTACCAACTTAGACTATTTTGTGCAGATCCATTACATAAAATTCAGATTTAAAAAACATTTAAATTACAGGTTGTAATGTTCTTGATGTAATCTTCTTCATGCATTCACACAGGTAAAACACACACACACTCACACAGGTAGAACACACACACACACATACATATACACAGGTAAAACATGTATACACACACACACACACACACTCAAACAGGCAAAACACACACACACACACAAACACACACACACATATCCAAACTTTGACTTTCTCCTCTTTTTCAGGATGAAGTGCTTGTCATCTCAGATGATGTCACGGTTCCACCCTCTATTCCCGTCAAAAATTGTAAGTATGAATTTTATATTTATGAATAAATTTTGTGTGCTTCTGTTTATCAAACACAAGCATCAACAGTCTCTTGTCATCCAGTGAGCATTTGTCTGTAATTTGGTGTGTGTGTGTGCATGTGTGTGCGTGTGTGTGTGTGAATTCAGTTTGTAAGACTGAGGTGGGCGTGTCCTCCTGTCTTCTGACTCCGTCCGCCTCTCCAGGAGCAGCTGAGGAACGAGGGATGAACGGAGGAGTGTGAGTACCTAGTATAGCAGTAAGGAATGATGAAAGACAAACTCTATACAGGATTAAAGGTACTTTGTGTAACATTTGAATTTACTGACCACTAGATAGCTAGATAGTGGTGAATCTTACACACTGTACCTTTAATGTTGTTTCAGTGCTGTGTGTAATACAGTGGGTTGTGATTAATAAAATATTGAAAACGTCCTGTGTGCACAATGTGAGTTTTGTTTCTCATGACTTTGTTACGTCCTGCGCAGAAATGTGCAAAATAACAGGAAATGCAGCATCAAGTCTTATTTCATTCAAGTGCTGAATAACGAGTGTGGGTTTTTATTATATATTTTTATATTATATATTATTTTACTCAGTTTTACAAGTTTGGTATAATTTATTTCACATGCAAATATTCATGCAGCACAATGTCAGTAATGTACAAGTCTCTTGTTTTATTTAAACTGTTAGTTTACTCAGAACCCTCAAAGGCACTGCCAGAAATGTAAATTTAGGGTCGTACACACAGTAAGCGATAAATGTCAAGTTTTCCTCTGGGTACGCCGGTTTCCTCCCCCAGTCCAAAGACATCCACATTAGGCTAATTGGCTGTTCCAAATTGCCCCTAGGTCTGAGTATTAGTGTGAATGGTTTTGTGTTGGCCCTGGAATGGACTGGTGAGCTGTTCAGGGTGTACACCCCCTTTGTTGGCTGAGATAGGCTCCACCCTCCCCATGACCCTAATAAAAGGATAAAGTGGTTCGGCCAATCATATGAGGAGTATCTGTCAATCACTGGTATCTTTTAGCTCTGAATGGTAGTCGCTTAATTTGCGTTGCCTGAAAGTCTAGCTCAGTTTAACTCCATACCCGCCTATTCCGCATCACTTTAGAATATTTAACCTCTCAGTGCTCATTTCGACTTTCACTCACTCTGCATGGTTGCCTGTCACTCATTGCTATCTGTGTGTACGCCCCTTTAGAGTCTGAACACCCGAAAGTTTCCCAGGGTGTATATTCTTCATTGTCTTCAGGACTGAAATCTCCATCTCTGAATGCAACACTTGCTAGTAATCACTAACAGACCCGCTGATTAATACCTCCTGATTTCTCCTGTGTTAGTTTTGTAAAGTCAGAATCCAGCATCACAAATCCAGTTGACTGGACGGTGGCAGATGTTGCCAGTTATTTCACAGCGGCAGGATTTCCAGAGCAAGCGCTCGCCTTCCGTATGCAGGTATACACTTTACACCAAAGTCCACACAGAATTATTCAATAACACCCACTCTAGACAAGAACATTTTGCGCAATAGACACCCATTATA
Source organism: Neosilurus mollespiculum (assembly GCA_030014195.1). Classification (NCBI taxonomy): domain Eukaryota; kingdom Metazoa; phylum Chordata; class Actinopteri; order Siluriformes; family Plotosidae; genus Neosilurus; species Neosilurus mollespiculum. Next base: position 22,869,268 of record JAQMYF010000009.1, on the reverse strand, counting down.
AATACACAAACAGACTCAGAAATCCTTAAGTAGCACACTTTATGGCCCTGAGACGCACATTTTGATATATACATTGCGCAGGTGCACTTTGCCGTTTGGGCTGCGTTAAGTGTGGGTGAAGAAGAATAATAAAAGGAAAAAGAAGAAGAATAAAGAACCCCATTTTTCTAGGGTGAATAGTAATAAGCGTCTGCTCTTAAGCAGACACATAATTACATAATTCTGTTCTGTGTAACTATAATTATATTCACAAATACAGATGATCCTTAGTGGCCAGGTCGAAGTGTTTATAAATGAAACCGTTGTCATGGTTACAGTATGGTTTTATAGGTTATATTCTGGTTATATCCTGGAATAAGAAATTCAGAAATCAGTATGCTTATCCATCTTTTAATTTATATCCTGCATATGATGATCTCTCAAACTGCTAACACATGGATTCGTCTCGGTTGTCTGTTCAACATTATAAACCATTACAACACAGATGTCAAACTCAAGGCCCACAGGCCAAATCCAGCCCCACAAATTATTTTATGTGGCCCGCAAGAGCTTACAAGGAATATTGTATGTTTATTGCATCAGCTATTATGATGTAATGCAATTCATCATCCATCCACTAGATGGCTGCAACCTATTTCAAGTAAATAGCTAATGAATTTGACACCCCTGCATTACAGTGTTTCTGACATGGTGTCCAAAATGGGACATGTTAAATAATTGGGGTCAGGCGGTGGCACGGTCGCAAAGTGGATAGCGCGTCCGCTTCACAGCAAGAAGGCCTGGGTCCAGTTCCCTAGCTCGGGGTGTTTCTGTGCGGAGTTTACATGTTCTCCCTGTGCTTGCGTGAGTAGGCTAATTCATTGTTCCCTGCCTTCGCCCAGAGTTGGCTGAGATGGGCGCCAGCCTCCCCGCAACACTAATTTGGATTACGTGGCTTAGAGAATGAATGAATGAGGATGAGGGAATGCTGAGGACGTGCTGAGGTCAGGCACAGCGGCTGCATAGATTCCGTGGTTCTATCAGAAATCTCAACTGATGGGCCAAAACATGGGCACGTCACAATTCCAGAGGGTTTGGTAAATTTCTTTTCACAATAGAATAGGATTATATGGTTGAAGGTGTATCTCACCAGGCTTGTGAACAGTTGATGACTGTGAAGAATGGACAATTGACACATATTCACCATTCATTCTGTCAAAAGTCTGCAAAGAGTCTCCATTTGTCATCCATTCACCGATCTCACTTTCACTCAAGTTTTGAACATTTTCAAAATTTTGAAAACAGTCACGGACTCTTCTCTGATTGGTCTGGGAACAGGAATGTGGTGGCACGATAAAGAATATTTAGAGAATACTTGGCGAACAGTTCGTGAACTCTACGACAGTTGGCGAACGTCTGTTTTCACATGACCGTCACATGGTGGCGACTCAGTGACTGTTTGGCAAACAGAGAACAATTGACACAGTCGCCAAATTCACCAAAATTACATTGATTCGATCGCAGCTGTTCATCAACTCTTTGTGAACTCTTCATTAACTACTCAAACAAAAAGTCATCAGAAAGCTGACAACTAATCATCAATTAGTGTCTCACTGATTGGCAGATATTTGGCGAATAGTTCAAAGTCGTCAAAAAACAGCGAACAGCAAGTCACCGCTATCGCCTAACATTCATCACTCAGTGAGATACTCAAGTTGGAGCACTTTATCTTGGAGTAGTTATATTAAAAAAACAAATCTAGCTAAAAGTTCTGTTTGATATGTGATGGAGCAGAGATTTTAATTGGTTCTCACTGTTGTTGTGTAACAGGAAATCGACGGGAAATCACTCCTCCTGATGCAGCGCAATGACGTCCTGACCGGCCTGTCAATTAGACTAGGCCCCGCCCTCAAGATCTATGAGCGCCACGTGAAGGTTTTGCAGAGAACCCACTTCCAGGATGATGAAGCTTTCTGCTGAGACGCTCTTTGATTTCCATCACAGGCAGACGTTCACATTTCTCTCTCACACACACCATGAAGCTTTCTACCGCGACACAAGCAGCTTGCATACACACACATACTGATGCACTCCGTACTGGACTTTGCCTTTCCTGTTAACGGTGGAGCATTCCAGATATTTGTCTTAAAGTTATTAACACACATTTACACGTGTTATTATCTCTTTCTATTCCTGTAAGGACATAGAACATCAAATGAGGCATGAAAATGCCCCGGATGCATCGCTGCACTCTATAGAATAAAAAAAACTAAAAAGTGTCGCTTCATTAAAGGTGAACTCATCTAATGTGCACAGCCAAGATGGATATGATTCCTCAGCTCCTGAACTTTGAACTGGGATCAATTTCAACATGTTGCAGATATTTGTGCTGTCCATTATGGGGCAGCATGTGTCTGGAAAAAACCCACCCCAAAACAAGGACTGTCAGGGGTGATGATGGAACACTTCAGGACTTTCATCGTGGTCAGTAATCAGAGTTCCTGTGCAGGATTTCACACCGATGCTGGACAAGCTTCGTCTGTATTTAGCAAGAGATCGCTGAGATCTTCAAAAACATTTTGCTGAGTCACAGTTTTTTGACCTGCATACCTGCAACACGCCATACCAGTCTTCCCCTTTGCTACTGGCAACGTTCTGAGTGCAGAGGTTCTAGGACGGCCTCTATAAGCCTACGAGGTTCCACAGCAGGTTGTACAATCCATGCCCGAAAATGAAATTTATCGTTGGAATCAATCACATGCCAGAACCCTCCCAAAGACCATCAGGAAGTTCCGGATTCTGTATCGGGAAAAGGGAAAAGCGTTCAAGGAACCTGTCAGATTCCAGAACAGACTGCAGAGCCTTCTACATTTTGGATTCGATCTAAGAAGGGACTTGAGAACAGCAAGATTTTTCTTTTCTTGCTGTGCCATATGACGTGTATGCTGTATGTCCAATAATATGTGCACCCCATGACCATCAAACCCATTGGTTCAACATCCAATCACAGATTGGAGAGGGATAGGCGAGGGGGACTGGGGCAGAGAGGGACAAGGGAGGGCGGAGGGCGGGGAAAGCGTCGTTTCTTTTCTCACCGACGTGAAAAACGCACAACAGAGGGATGCTGACAGCAGCAACACTAAAGAGGATAAGTTCACAGAGGTGTGCTGTGACTGTAGTGTCACTAATCGTGATGTTTTCTGGGATGTTATATCATCTAACAGTAAAAGTTATCGTGAAAGGCCATGCTTGGGCCTCATAGTTCCTTTGAAGGAAATAATGATTCAAAAACATTCTATACAGCTGTGTGCTTCTACCTTTGTGGGAATTTGGCAAAGAAGCACATCTGGATATGATGGCCAGGGGTGCACATACTTTTGTTTAAAAAAATGGAACTCCCTTTAAAAATCCTCAGCAGCTCTATAATATCCACATGGAGAATAAATCATCCCTCGAGACTCCTGGGTTTGTAAACGTGACATGAATTCGAGCTGTTTAAATACCGAATCATTGACGAGCTCCTCACCAGCAGTTCCATCCTTCACCGAAGCTCTGAAAGTTCTGATGGATGGGACTTCGAAGGTAGTTTAATTTGTGGTGCATTCTTGGTGACCAAGGTCACAATCTGGTGAATTGAGATGTTGTTTAAGCTACGACTCGGTTTGCGGATTCGTGATCTAACTTCGGATTTATGCTCGGACTCAAGCGGCTCCTTTTCCATTTGAGTGAACCGGGTTTTTTGGGCAGGAATTTCATGTTCTGTTTAATCCAGACGTACAGACGAAGTTCAGTCGACAGAAGTTCTCTGCTGGTTTTTGTGACCTACAAAGAATTGCTACATGTTTTTTATGGTGAAAATAATCAGAGTTGTATTGTTGTGGTTTATTTTGAGTCTACACCGGGTTTGGGCCTGCATATGAGGTGTGTTGGTGCTCTGAAAACACTTTTGATTCATCTTTAGTGGTGTTTGGAGTGAACATGGCTGAACCAGAGATCAACGCCTTCTTACTTTACACTCCATTGAAGACTCTGATTAAATATTTGTTTTATTAATGGAGCATTTCATAAGCATCTTTCTTCCATCCTCAAAACCTTTAATACAGTATGTGTGAATAAGAAAGAACTATAAATAACAAGGATAATATTGACCATAAAGTAGTTAACAGTTTACCATCTAATGGAAGTCATCCAAATATCCTTTTTATCTTCTTTATCTTTTTTCTACTATCTTTTTTTTAAAATGGATGTCAAATCCTGATGTTAAATGTGTTCGTTGTACATCAGTGTATCACACATTGCTTATGAAGTGCTCTAGAAATAAAATGACCAAATGCAGTAACATTCGCAAAGATCAAGAGAGAGCAATATGGCAAACATGATAAGAACTGAAGACGTAACAATGTATGCAGCACTAAAACTCCCACGTAAAGAAATAAATAAAAAATAAGGCTGATTGCTGTAGTGCTTAGCATAAAATACAGTCTTTAATTACATCAAATAAACAGCTGGCAGAATTCTAATGCAGGTTAGCTTGCCACAACTACTGTTAGAGAGTTGAAGTTAGCAAAAAAAAAAAAAAAAAATAGCAGTGCTTAAGTACCATTGTTAAATTATTGCTTTGTGTAATTAAGACCATTATAATATGGAAAAGACAGTATGTGTAATCTGATCAGTTGACGCATGGGAAGGTATTTGGGTTTTTCCCTGGACCAGTCCATATCACCCTGGAAATTAGCCGTTAGCTAGCTGCACTAAAATCCACCTGTCATGGTTGCACGTGGAGACCGGATGCATATGCTCGATAAGGAATTTATTGGGACCCAAGAGAAAACAAAACCCAAACTTAAACAAGGAAGTATATAGCAGGTAATCAGCTAACAAGAACAAACTAAACCAAATGAAAACAAGGCAAAGTAAACACCAAAAAAAAAGGAAAACTAAAACACACGATAGAAAAGCAAGGCTGATTCCGTGACAGCCTCTGAAAGTCTTAATGCTCCACACGCCGTCAATGTAAGGAGAGGGAGCTTAAATCTACTTTCTGATTGTACCCTCTAACGCTGCCCTAGCATTGTGATTGTGATTGTGATGACTATTGTGATACTCCCAAAGTCCTCACAGTCATGAATGAAGACTCCTTGTTTAGAAGTGGAAAAGTAACAGAACCTGAAAGGAGTTAAATAAGGCACTATTTCGAAATGTCATATTCTAAACTGTTTATTAACCTCGTTCGCTTGGTCTGGACAGAGAAATCTCAGCACTTTGGTTCTTTTTTGTACGATCACTCAGTCTGTACTAAAAGACCTCGGCCTAAGATTTTTTTTATACAGACCTCTCACTCGGTTAATGAGCAGTTTGTATTTCATGCTAAGCACTACATTTACCCCAATCAAGAGGAATACTTAATCTAGGATGAGCCTTGCGATTGGCTGATTGCTTGATAAAAACAGGATGTGCTAATTTATTGCAATAACAACAGCATGTTGTGACACCATCATCCACCTCAAACTCGGATACAACCTGACGTCAGGGTTCAGAGTCTCAACCGTCTTTAATTTCTGATGTTTTTTAAGAGGCCCTGACCGCTGGGTGTAACTGTTTCAGCAGTAACTGTTATTTATTACTTCATTTTTTATGAAGCTTTTTTTGTCCATGATCTTGTTGTGTTTAGTAGATCATGATGCTTATAGTCTTTAACATTCCTTTGTGTGTGTATGTGATATATAAGGTCCAATGTTTCGTTACTTGACTGAAATCCATCATTCACTGGTAGCAGAGATTTGTCGTGTTCAGGATGTTTTTATGGACAGAAACAGTACGGACGGTGATATCATGTGTTGAGAGAAGTCTATGTTAAGAGACCAAAGTGAACACTGTGTTAGGAGTATACATGTGATACTGTCTGATTTAACTATATGTGGGCTTTAATAAGCATCATCTAAGGCACAGGTGTCAAACTCAAGGCCTGGGGGCCAAATCCGTCCTGCTAACTCATTTTTGTGGCCTGCTAGAGCTTTCAACCTTGACCATTAAACATAATTCATCATCCATCCACCAGGTGGCGGCAACCAATTTCCGGTAAACAGAGTCGTTCATGACTCAAGAAAGATTGCAAGCTAGCTTGTCACCATAGACATTAACTCAAGACTGGCACCACTGGGTATATCGCGTGTATTCGGAACATGCTGAAAGTTGCCGCCAACTTACCAGAGACTGGTTTCATGAGGCTTTATACATGTAAACAAGCTGCAGCATTGAGAAAGTTTGCTTCGTTTTGTGCTTTATTTTGAGTCATAATGTTAAACTTATAAAATATCACAATACAAATAAAATTAAACACGTATTTGGACTTAGGATTTTTTTTTATTTATTTGAAAAAGAGAATAAATAATACTGTGAGCTGTTCAGGGTGTACTCTGCCCTTAGCCAGAGTTGGCTGAGATGGGCGCCAGCCTCCCTGTGACCCTAATTAGGTTGATGAAAAGAGAATAAATAAAGATTGTAATTATTCTGTAGATACAATACTTACAAGTGAGATGTTATTGTGCTTTAGAGATACTACTTTGTTTGTTGGAGCAAGTTTGAGACACAACATTCAACACCATCTTATTGGAATGGAGGATTTTAGTTCTTGGTAATATGGCGGCCACCAAAGACACATCATGCGAGGGTCTTGTCCGTCTTGTGTTTATGTCTATGCTTGTCGCTGTCTAGTGTTGTCAGAAAATGGAAAAATACCTGATCATTTTTTATGCAGATTGCATGGTTGAGTACATGTTTAGTGATTACTCAACCCTAGAAATTTAGTGATGTGGCCCTCAGTGAAAATGAGTTTAACAACCCCTGGTCTAATGAAAGATAAATCATGTTTGTCCAACAGTAAACAATTCTTGATTTTTTTTAAATAATGTGTACATGTGAGAACGTACAGATCAGTTTGGTGATCTGAACTACGCATGCCCAGAGATACCATACATTTCTTTTCTGTCTTGACATCCTGTGATCCTGAGAAAACAACTTGTATGTAGATGTGTGATGTTTAGACGTAAGGCTGAAGAGCTCTAATATGTTCAGCTACCTGAGACAGCACCGTTTCTATGCGGCTTATTCCACAGCTAGGTGACTACCGAGAGAAATCTATGAAATGCGAGTTGTTGAACAGTGGTTTAATTGTTCTCTTTAAATATGCACTGAAAAAAATCAATAATGAAAGTACAATTTAAATTTGTTTCAATTTTCATTAATTACTTCAAAATATTAAGTGACAATCTTTAAGATAATGGGTCAAATAATAATTGTGTAGTAAAATGAATAATTAAGATTTATTAGTATGTAATTAATATTATAAATAACAATAACAGTATTAATAATAAAAAATAGTCTCACAGAACTTCATCCTGAAATATATTTTTTCTGTGTATTATTACATACACCATAACAAAAGTCTATCATGTTAAAGCAGTTGTTAATCTGTTTTTTTGTTGATTTTTTATTTTTTGCACTATAAATGCTCTTCTGTGTGGTGTGTTTGTGGTAGTGTGTGGTGGATATTTCATTAACCTGCCCCAGGAATACAAGACAGTGATGAATGTGCATATTCGTTAGATCACATCCCCCGCAGTCGGTCATCAGGTTTATATATCGCTGAAGCTTTACATGTTCTCATGCTGCTCTGTATGTTTGGATTGATGTGTCTGTAGCTTTATACCTCATCTATGTGACGTTCCATCTCTTATTAATCGTCTGTTGTTACTTTTGTTAAGAAGGAAAATTCATTTTAATTAAAAGCAAAAATACACCTGTGTGTTCGATATTCTTTTAACTCTTACTTTGGTATGATGAAATGTTCAGACCTTCATTAAGAACAAGCTCTAATTATTTCTGTTAGTGAGCTAGCAATAATCACCTGTGGTAACTTACGCTAGCAATAACCATCTGTGATAATTTTAACCAGCTGTAGATAATCTCTAGAGGGAACTACTACTGCCTCTTGTGGTAATAACCACATCCTGTATTAAAGTAGTGATAACTTCCTGCGGTGAATTTAGCCTTTTGTGGTACATTTAGCTGTAATGTTTATCTACCATGGTAAATGTAGCTACAGTCATCAACTTCTATAGTAAATTTATTTGTATTCATAACCTTATATGGTAAATTTTACTTTCACTGGTGTCCCCCCAGTGCAGCTAACTGGGTTATCAAAGTCCAGCCATGTCTCTCACTGTCTATGGTGAGAGGCATGTAAAAGAACCATTGCTGTCGTTCGTAAAGAGTAGGCCATCGGGTTACCGTCAGTGTGTTTCTGCCCCGCGATAGCCTGGTGAGCTGTTCAGGGTGAACCCCACTCTCACCCAGAGTTGGCTGAGACGGGCGCAAGCCTCCCCGCTACCCTAAATAGTAATAAGTGGTTCAGAAAATGATTGAATGATATTTTATGTCCCTATCAACTGTCAGTTGCAATAGTAAATAATAAAAACTCTGCAAAGTAATTTTCAGATTCAGGGTTTATTAATGTGTCTGAAATGCATTAAACAATCGATACTTGCTCATTTGTGATATTCATTCATTTGCCAAATTGCTTAATCCTACTAGGGTCATGGGCAGTTCTGGGCGAAGGCAGGGTACACCCTGAACAGCTCATTAGTCCATTGCAGGGCCAACACACACACACACACACACACAACCACCAACACACAACATTCACACTCACTCCTGGGGCAATTTGGAACAGTCAATTAGCCTAATGTGTATGTATTTGGACAGAGGAAAGCAAAGTACCCAGATGAAACCCACACAAGCATGGGGAAGGCCATCGCTGAACCTGGGACTTGAACTGAGGATCGTTTTGTTGTTAGGCGGAAATGCTTACCACTACACAACCATACCACCCCTGCTACGTTTAGCGATAGTTATTACCTGTGGTACATTTATCTATAGTGATAACCACACTCATGCTTTCTCACTCATTAGCTGAACCACTGAATCCTATTAGGGTCGCAGGGAGGCTGGAGTCTATCTCAGCCGACTCTGGGCGAAAGTAGGGTACACCCAGAACAGCCTGCCAGTCCACTGTAGGGAGAGCACAAATATAACCCCTAACCCTTCACACTCACACTCACGCTGGGAAGAAATATGGAACAGCCAATTAGCTTAATTTACATGTCTTTGGACTGTGGGAGGAAACCGAGTTATCTTGAGGAAACTCACTCCTGCTCCACTGCCACCTCAACACATGAACACCCTTACTGAGCCTGGGACTTGAACACAGTACCTTCTTGCTGTGAGGCGGACGTGCTAGCCATTACGCCACTGTGCGGCCGTGGTACATTTGACTAACCAATAATTTGAAACATTTGACTAGCAATAACCTTTATAGTATATTTAGCCATGGTGTTAAGTTGTAAGTGGGCAGTAGTGGCTCAGTGGTTAGTGATCTGAAGGTCAGGGATTCGAGCTGCCACTGTAAGGCCCTTGAGCAAGGAGGCCCTTAAACCTTATTTGCTCAGTGGTGTAAAATAAATAGATAAAGAGATAAATATAAGTCGCTCTGGTGGCGCAGTGGTTAGCATATCTGCCTCACAGCAAGAAGGTCCTGGGTTCGATTCTCGGGCTCGGGGCGTTTCTGTGTGGAGTTTGCATGTTCTCCCCGTGCTTGTGTGGTTTTCCTCTGGGTACTCCGGTTTCCTCCCACAATCCAATAACATGCACAGAAGGCTAATTGGCTGTTCCAAATCACCCCTAGGTGTGAGAGTGAGAGTGAATGGTTGGCCCTGCGATGGCCATGTGTATGGCACGTGTTGGCCCTACGATGGTCTGGCAAGCTGTTCAGGGTGTGCCCTGCTTTTGCCCAGAGTCGGCTGAGATGGGTGCCAGCCTCCCTGTGGGGGTTAAGCGGTTCAGAAAATGAATGGATGGATGAATGAAGTTGGTTTAGATAAAGATGTTTGCCAAATGCTGTAAATGTAATGATTAAGGGTGCCAACACTTTGTGTCGGTCAACAGATGGACTATGATCAGGATTATACACCGAATAAGTGTCCTGTATAACAGGCGATCAGGATATAAAGGCTTGTTTGTTGGTTAAAAACTCAGTGCGGAACTAATGTTTACACGCCGCGTGCAGTCAGGAATGTGTTACACGTTGCGCGACCTGCTTCCTGTGAAAACCGGAAGTAAGTAGATCAGCGGTCCTGGAGGTGACCGGAGTGGGAGTTCGTTTTCTGTCAAATGAGAAGGACTGAGGAGAGTTTTGAGTTTGAACTTTGTTTAGCTGTACGGTTCTGGGTTAGTGGATGAAATGGGCTCTCATCTGGCGCGGAGTTACATCACGGAGCGGGACACAACACCGGACCCCAAAGGCCCGTTTCACCACGACCCGCAGTTCGGCTTCACCGAGGAGAGAAAACAGAGAGGTGGGTTTAAAATAAACAACAAACAAACAACAGCAAAATAATCAGTGTATCGCTACAGAAACACACCAGTCACATTAAATCATACCACGGTGTGTAAATGAGGACTGGAGTTATTATCGTTGGTGTTGTGAGGGAATCGAACTTACAGCCTGCGGTAGTTACTTCCAGCAAAACTTTATACACCCACTTTTGTGGTTCCTCCCAAGATGTGGACACCCATGATAATGTAGAATATAAACAGAATAATAGATTCACAGAGTATATACCGAGTTATATAATGTTATTATATAATAAAGAGATGAAGATAAAGATCTTTACTGTCAACTGTTGGATGAACAATGAAAATCAGTTTAACAGCAATTATTAAAAAAGTGCACAAATGACAACTAAGGTAACTACACTAAGCTAAATATGTGCAAATACCTACATACACATACAGATATATCTTATATATATCGATCCATCTATCCACACATACACAGAATGAGTGATAGATGCACAGGGACAGAAGTCGAGCTTTCTAACCATAAGGTGCATGATGCTTAAATGGTATGATGTTCGAGACCTGCTCTGAACACGAGTATTACACTTAAACACTTAAAGATGAGTATTGAACTTAAAGAGTAATATTGCACTGTCCAGGAAGACGGTCTGAGTGATGGTTATTCAGTCGGTGTGTGTGACGGTGGTGGTGGTGGTGGGCTTGCACGTTTAACAGCTTGTGTGTAAAAGCTGTTCTTGAGTCTGTTAGTTTTCGTTTTTAGTGTCCTGTACCTCTGCAGTTCAGCTGTTGAACCACACTGTACTGCAGTAGGTCAGGAGGCTCTCGATGGCGGAGCGGTAAAAGTTTGTCAGTAGGGGTCGGGGTAGGTGGGCTTGTCGGAGCTTTCTGAGGAAGTGGTGGGAGATGCTTGTGGTCCAAGTGAAGTCAGCAGAGATGTGGACTCCAAGAAACTTGAAGCGCTCCACCCTCTCTACCTCCATCAATATAGAGTGCAGAGTGCTCAGATATTGAGTTACAGAATTATAGAATATATACATGATTATAGAACAGATACAGAGTTATAGAATATATAATAGCAAGGGGCCTTCTAAGATCAGAACTCCAACCAGTAGTAGAACATCAGGATGGAGAGCGCAGAGGGATCAGAATCACTGGTGTCTCAGAAGTAGCAAGTGTACCTCAACAAAAACACACACTGATGAATGAAATTTATCTGGATACTTGGATTAAATCTGTGCTGTTTCATATCTTGGATGAAACTGAGCTCTATTAAATTTATGATTTTAACAACTAAATTAAATTTAATCTCTCCTGCTGGAGAGATATATTTGTTCTGTTGGCATTTTAAATTGATTTTATTTAAGTGACAAGTAGGGAAGTGAATTGAACAGCAACTCACGATTCAATTCGATTCCGATTTTAGGGGTGACGATTCGGTTCAGAATCGATTCATGATTCAAACCGATGTTTGATTCATAACCATTACAATCAAAGGGTGAGATGTGGGCTCGGGGATGTGAAGTGTTCCTGAAATACTTGACTTTTATTTTGCACATTTTGCACACGGCACGTCACGTCAAGCTCCTTCTTACCCGGAAAATACGAAGTGCAGCATTTTCCTTCAGTGAAGACGCCGCTGGCTGTATTTCTTTTTCCTCATCCATGTCAAAGCTCGGCTAAAAGCTACCATGTTTCCCTGATAATAAGACACTGTCTTATTGGGTTTTTTCCAGTTCAAAAAACACCATAGGGCTTATTTTGGGGGTCGGTCTTATTTTAATTAACATTAACAGCAATTTCAATAAACAG
>JAQMYF010000009.1:22776032-22796707 GCA_030014195.1 Neosilurus mollespiculum | reverse complement strand
CACACACACACACACATTCCCTCTTTCTCTCTCTCACACACACACACACACACACACACATTCCTTCTCTCTCTCTCTCTCTGCGCAGAGCTCCAAGTTGCAGTGTCGTTGTAACCAGCAGGTGGTAGAAATGAAACGCCGAGAGCAGCTTGTCAGCAGGATGAGGGAGAAACTCTCCCAGTTCACAGACAGACACCGAGACCGAGGAGTGTGTAAGACACACAGCGTGTTGCTTTTCCTCTCTAAACATTGACGTTGTCATGACATTGTGAAACTTTTGAAGGGGGGAGCAATCAGACACGGAAGTGTAAACGACAGGGCTGAGAACATTTGGCTGTGTTTCCCTTCCTACAGCTATAGAGATTGTAAACACACTCCTGAAGCCGTCAGGACAGAGAGAGCCCGTGACCCGGAGTGCGCGGCCTGGTGCGAGGTACGGTTTATCCTCTCCAGAATGAATCTTCCAAATCATACACTTCAGCACTGGGCTGGAAAAATAAACTGTGGAATTAAAGGACATTAGACTCCCACTCCCCTCTTCCCCCAAAAACTCATCCACGGCACAATGGACTCTCAGGGAAAGATCAAAGTGTGGGACTTTTGAATTATTTGGTTTACTATAATGTGCAACTCCAGATAAAGCACCAAGCACTGTTGACACCAAGTTCAAAACTGGTAAATGAGTTCTAGAACCAATCCTGGGGAAACCGATTTCTCCAGAACCGGCAGTGTATCAAACTAGATGTGGACTAACTGCCCATCTAAAGGTCTGGTTCAAACAGAACCTAAAAGAATGTTGGGTTGGGGGGTTTGTTATCCAGGGTCACTTTTCAGCAACTATTTCCTTTTGAGATCTCTCTCTCTCTCTCTCTCTCTCTCTCTCTCTCTCTCTGAAGGAAAGAGGAGGCGCTGATGTTAGTACTGGAGAGAAGGGAGGCTGAGCTCAGGGAGGCCATGAAGCTCCGTCATAGCCTCACGACACTATTACACGCGCTCAGAACCGACATGCAGCAGGTGATCAAACAGTTATGAGGGGTGAAAAAAGCACGCTCAGCCGCCCGAGGAGGAGGTGGTGTAGTGGTTAGCATGTCCGCCTCAAAGCAAGAAGGTCCGAGTCCCAGGCTCAGATCAATGTTTCTCTGTGGCGTTTGAATGCGTTGGTTTTCTCCGGGTACTCCGGTTTCCTCCCACAGACATGCACATTAGGCTAATTGGTTGTTCCAAATTGACCCTAGGTGTGAGTGTGTGTTGCTTTGTGATGGTCTGGTGAACTGTTCAGGGTGTACCCTACCTTCACCCAGTGTTGGCTGAAATAAGCCTCCCCGTGACCCTAGTAAGGGTTATGTGGTTTGGCGAATGATTCAGTGTGTGTGTGTGTGTGTGTGTGAGGGTTGTTGTACCTGAGTCAGAGAGCAGTAACATAAAACTGCCTTGTGTTTTTAATTAAACTTTTAAATGAGCCCAGGTTTGTATGGAATCCACATTTTTACACAAGAACTAACAAAGCATGAGGGTACCAATGTATGGATGGCCTGCAGTACCAGTTAATAAGTAAACTGGCTGCTGGATTCTGGGATTTGCTAAGCGCCTACGTTTACCTTAATCCTATTTTAAAGGCCGGCGAGTGCAGGTATAACTTCTTTCTCTGGTCCTCATCACCTCTGTTTCCCGTCTCTCAGAGTCTAAAGGAGCTCGTGGACACTGAGGAGGAGGAGGAGGAGAAGATCGACACGAGCAGGCTGGTCCAATCAGAGCAGTCACTTGGCGATCATGTGACAGGAGGGGTGTTCCTGGAGTGGACGAATGTACAGCAGAGGCTTAGGGAACAGCAGTCACAAAGTGTGTGGATGTGATGATCTATAATTAAAGCAGCAGCCGCATCTTGCTGGATTGCGATGATGAGCATCTGATGGAGAGCAAAATTTTCAATCTGTTCGTCTCGGTCTGCATTATTCTCGTTTGGCGGATGCCACCTTTATCAGACCAAGTCCGTTCAATCCGGCGGAAAGTTTAGGGCATGCACAAGACTTGTAAGAAGGCGTTCGCTGGTCGTACGGGTGTTGTGCTCTGGATGTGCATTTTCGGAATGCGTTCCTCGTCCAGTACTTGTCTGTTCAGTACCGGACTAAGGATGAACCGAAGGCGTGATGACACTCCAGGCTAAGTACACTATAACTACTGTACATGTATCAGGTCTTCACCGGGTCCAAGACGACATCCGGGATAGCGTGAGAGCCTAGAGCAGCAACAGAGACGACTGTCACCACTTTATCATTTTCTTCCACAAACTTTCTATCCATCAGATGTCCATTTACGCTCTCCGGCAAGGTGGAAAGAGCAGAATCAAACTTTCCGTGAGCTGCACGTAACTGTGTGTGTGTGTGTGTGTGTGTGTGTGTGTGTAGACCCTGTTGCAGTGGGGACAGACCAGGAGAAACTCCTGGTTCAGCTTGAAGAAGAGCTGGAGCAGAGCAGAGAACTAGTCCGACAACAGCAGCAGCTACTGCAGGTTCTGATAACATTTATATTCACACGTGTTTATTTCAATAATGCAAAGACTATTGGACTTTTTACGCCCGGGCCTACTGGCTCATCAGGGTGGAGCTCATCCAGGTTTCCGTAGCGTGAAGCAACTAGTTCAACTACTCATGGATGGTCCATTGCCAGTTATCTTCTCAGTATTTTTACTGGTACCCATTTATACTGCTGGGTGGACAGAGGCAGACCTGTGGTTAAGACCTTGCACCGGGGTCCTAGCACGGTGGGGGGGGGTGTCTAAGGGGGTTTTGAACCCACAACCTCTCAGTCATGAGCCCAGCACCTTAACCACTTCACCACCAGCCCCACGTTTCAATATTATTTCCTCTCTCTCTCTCTTACCCCCCCCCCCCCCCAGGACAGCATAGCTGCTCCTCTCCCGGACCCCCTGATCAACTCCTACTACCTGGAAGAGTGGGAGCGGCTTCAGGACAAGTGGGCTGAGTTTAACAGACAGAGGCGGAGTTTCCAGCAAGAGAGGCAGACCTTCACTGATGCTGCGATCCGATTGGGCCATGAGGTGATGAGACAACCGAAAGAATTTATGGTGTGAGATGGTGATGGGGCTCTAAGTGTAAGTGCACCTCAGTCGGATTTAGTGTCCTGGTTAAAGGTTGCGGTAGTTTATCCTCCTGATTAATTTTCGGTGTTAATCAGACCTAATGGATCTTCTTGGAATAAGAGGTTTGTGTGTTTAAAACAACGTTATACAAGAATAAAATATAGGTATAAAAACACGGGCCTGTGTGTAATGTGGCCTCACCAAAGTTTGATTTTTGGATACTATTCATTTCCCAAACTGCTTAGTCCTATTAGGGTCATGGGGAGGGTGGAGCCTATCTCAGCCCACTCTGGGCAAAGACTAGGTACACCCTGAACAGCTCACCAGTCCATCTCGGGGACAACACACACATGACTGTTCACACTCACATCTAGGGGTGATTAGCCTACTGTGCATGTATTTGGACTGTGGGAAGAAACCGTTGTACCTGGAGAAAACCCACATATGCACAGGGAGAACATGCAAACTCTACACAGAAACACACTCTCCAAGCCTGGGACTCGAACCCAGGACCTTCTTGTTGTGAGGTGGATGCCCCTATTTTTGGTTACAATTTTTTAAAATGTCCATACCTAGGCTTAGCTAAAGGAACAGGTGTGTGTGTGTGTGTGTTGCAGAGATGCGAGTTTGAGCAGCAGAAGGCGTCTCTGTTGAAACAGCAGTTCCTCTGCACATCTCCAGTTATGAAGAATTCACACTCCAACAGGCGAGAGAGCACCGCACTCAGTGACCTGCGTATGTACAACACACACACTATACTAAACAATACTGAATAATAAAACCATCACAAGTGGTCACATCACACACACACCCTGTGTGTGTGTGTGTGTGTGTGTGTGTGTGTTAGGAATGATGGCTCCAGAGCGGCTGTCTCTCTCCCCCTGTGTCACTCCCTCCTCTGATGGGTCAGAGGTCATGCCCTGGTCAGGGCAGTGTACAGGATTTACTCCCAACACCCCAGAACTCTACAGTGTCCTTCAACTGCCATTTCATAGCAAGTGGGTCAACCCCCCCCCCCGTTTATACTTTTCTTTCTCTTCTGTATTTTTAATTCTGAATCTCTCTCTCTCTCTCTCACACACACACATAGAGAGAGAGAAAGCACCAGCCCAGCGTCTGATATTTGGGTGAAGGAGACACCGAGCAGTGAAATCAGGTTGCAGAACACAGAGACCTGGCCCTTTTAATTCTGTGTTAGTGTGTGATAGTGTGCTGTGAATAAATAAAATCCTTGAAACCGTGTGTGTGTGTGTGTGTTCGGATCCCTACAGTGATGATCCCATTTCCACTTTTATAAAACAGCCTCTGTAAGAGTTTCCTGTATAGCAGCCTGAGTTTTTTTTTATTTAGTTTATTATTCAAACCGAATAAACTGTAAACAGGTTCAAAGCTTCAGTGCTCTGATAAGATTCTCGTGAGTCGGTTTCTTTGCGCACTCGTTTGAAGAGCCGACTCTTCAGTGACTCTTTGAGGCTGGGCGCAGGTGCAGGTGCGCTGATTGCGGTGCAGGTGCTCCGCGCGTGTTCACTGCAGACTCGTGGATTTATTGTGGGCGGGGTTTGTTTTCTCGGTGTTTCTTCCCCGCTCCATGCGCTCCATGCTCTCCGTGCTCCACCGCGCTCTCCCGGCTGACGGCTCCATGGAGCGGAGTGATGCGCGGTACTTCCGGCCGTGGTGTGACTACCTCGGGCTGGCGGACACCGTGTGTGCCATGAGGAGATCCCAGCTTGTGCAGTCCTCCGGTCCAGGACCTCGCCAGGAGTCGGTTCCGCCTGAGATCCCTCCTGCGCACAGAGGTGACCTCCAGTCCGTCCCTGAACCTGACAAGCTCGCGGGCAGGAAAACACCGGCACCCAAAAAACGAGCGAACCGGCGTCGTTCCAGAACTACAGGTCTACCGAGCCCGCCTTCACCTCCAGCAGCCCCGACACCGCCAGCGGCTCCTCACTCCGCGGAGAAGTTCTGCAGTTTCTGTAAGCACAACCGCGAGTCTGAGGAGGTGTTCACCTCACACAGCCTGAGGGACCGCGGCGGGGAGGTGCTGTGTCCGTACCTGCGCAGGTACGCATGTCCTCTGTGCGGGGCCACCGGCGCCCGCGCGCACACCAAGCGCTTCTGCCCGCTCGTGGACAGCAGCTACATCTCCGTGTACAATCACAGATAAACCGAACCTTCCACCCGGGGAGGAGGGCAGTGCCGCTGGGTTCCGAGTGAAAGCTGCAGGTATTTCAGCGGTACTTACGGTGCTGTATGTACCTGCACTAGATGATTATTATCATTATTATTATTACTATTATTATTATTATTATTAATGTCAATCCAAAGATGTAAAGGTGTAACTAGTTTCCTTTATCTGAAGGTGGATGCAGATTTTTGAAAGTGTTTTTAAAAAGAAGTGAATTTTAAGTTTGAGATGTTCGGGCTTTGTGTGCGTGGATTAAACCTTTTATTTGGTTTTTAAATGCAGAACATTGAGCGTTTGCACGTGTGACCTGTTTGATGCCCTTTGTTTGTTTGTTTGTTTGTTTGTTTATGTTTGAACTTGTGATATTTAAAGACTGCTGTGGATTTTGCGTGTGCATGATGTGCATTTCTGAGTTTTTTTTCTTCCCTGATCTTAGTGTGCAGTGTTTTGGGTGTGTTTTGTTTCTAAATATATATATATATGGATGCCTGGTGCACCTCCTTAAGTTTGCTTTTTCTTTTATCTTTCACTCCTTGGCCACTGAATTGCATGTTCTCCTCCATGTTCAAAACTTTTAACATTTGCCCCAGATGTGGATGCATTGTGCAAAGCTGCATATAAGGACACAGGCAGTGAGTTTAATCCTTCCAAAAAAAAATCTGGCAGAAATGTCTGAGCCACACCAAAAGGAGTCACTGACAGATTTTAGCCATTATTGCTGGAGCTACAAAAAAAAAAAATTGAAGCATACACTATAGATCTCGGCGTTATACTGAAAGACTTCCAAACGTTCCTTCACAAACACAAAGTAGCTCCAGAATCATAAACTTAAACGAATGCACCAACATATTTACTCTGTGAAATTTTTTTATTCTTTCTGAACAAACACATAAAGGAAAATCAAAGTGTTCGCTTCCAAAATTCACCTTAAACACCCCTGTAGTTTATAGTGAATACAGAGAGAGAGGGAAGCTGTTTAGAGGCAGATTATTCTTCACAAATGGAAAATGTACATTAATTTAGATCCAATATGGCTTCTTAGTTACAACAAACTTTATAAAATCAGACAAGAACCTTTTAAATAAAAGAGGATACGTTGGCACATGGCTTAAAAAGAGCTCCAATCCAACGACATAAAAATCTACTGTAAGAACTCGACCTGTTCCTGAAAACTAAATCCGTAGCACAACGTGGAATCAACGGAACCTTGATACACAAACCTTTTATAATAAAGCTGAACTACTCTTCTACCCGGAACACAAAATTACAATTACTCCAGCTCCTCTTCCCTCCATTTTTTCTTCAGTGAACAGATTTATATAAATGTACTTAAGACCCTATGAACTGGACAATATTAATATCAGCATCACAGCTCCGTCATCACACACAGAGTGCTCACGTGGTTCCATCTCAGTATGGGCGAGGACCACAAAGGCGACGATTTGGAGCCTTTGGAAGCTTCCCACGGCGCAAGAGTTCTATCTCACGGTGTGCTGCCATCACGGTACGACTACGAGACACTGAGTGTTAGTAAAAGATACTGAAGCAAGAATGAAATTACTTTAATCTTTTTAATCAGGATAACAGACATTCTGCTTTTAATTTTTTTTTAAGTTTCTGATTGGTGAAAAGCCATCAAATAATAAGCACTTATTGAATGAGGTGACGCATGATGGACAGAATTATTTGGTGGAGGGGCTGTTGGCCATGGCTGGTAAACACACTCGGAGACGGAATAGTTTTCCATATCATATCAAATCTGAATTCTATAATTCTTTCATTATTTATTCAAAATATTTTCATGGTTGAGAGTCGGGTTACTATGCTGTGTGTGTGTGTGTGCCAGGGGTGCAATAATCATTTAACTTAACCAATGGCAGCAGTGACTTTTCACCAATCAGAAACAAGAAAATCTCTTGAATGAACAATAATTCTTGGTATTGCGTCATTGCCAATGGGATAACCAAATTATTGCTTCGTTGCCATGGGATAAGTTGAATGATTATTGCACAACACAGTTACATGGCTGCTTACTTGGAAAATATTTAAAATGAAGAATAAATATAAAAACAAATATAGAATTCCAATCTTCCATAACATGGAGAACCAACAACCCCATGTCCGAATAATTCTCTATCTCATACTTCGTCTTATTCAAAAACTGCTTACTATCCACCCTGTAAACTCAGGATAACTCCTAAATCAAAACTGTGGACAAAAAACTCACTATTTACACCAGTCACTGATTCTGAAATCCTAGACCTTTAACAAAACGCCGTCCCCCAAAATACAAAGCAAGCCACACAATATAACCTTTTTCTAGTGCTAGGAAAAAAGCCCAACATTTTTTAAACTTGGAATTACATCAGTGATATTCATGTCACCCTCAGTGAATAGCTATTAAATATCCACCTGTACACCTGCTTGATTATGCAGTTCTCTAATCAGCCAATCATGTAGATACAGGTCGTGACCTACAGTTACATCAGAGTGAAGAAAGTGTGATCTGTGTGTGACTCACAGCACCATGCAAAAGTTTAAGCACATGCAAACAAATGCTGTAGAGCAAAGATGAAAAAAAGTCTATAAAAGTCCGAAAGGTCACCGGTTCGATTCCAGAACCGGCAGGAAAAATGTGGCGGCGAGGGAGTGAACATCACCTTCCCCTTCCTCCACCATCATGGCTGAAGTGATCCACCAAGCCCCCAACTGCTCTGCCGGCGCCGTACTGGGGCTGCCCACTGCTCCGAGTGTGTGTGTGTGTGTGTGTGTGTGTGTGTGTGATGACTTTGGATGGATTTATTGCAGAGCCAAATTTCCCTTGTGGGATTAATACAGTAAAACAAAATCATTCGTCTCAGGTAGAGTTAGTTGGGTTTTATAAGATAATCATCTGTGAGGAGGTGATCACACTAGAGGTGCAATAGAAAAGTGACTGATGCGAATGGCAATACGCGGCTGTGGCGTTTCATCCTCAAGATGTCTGCTGCTGTAGCCTGTCTACCTCAGTGTTCTATGCTGCGTGTGTGCTGAGATGCTTTCCTCCTCATCACGGTTGTAAGGAGAGATTATTTGAGTTATTAAATCCTTCCTGGTTCTTAAATCATTCTATTTTCCTTTGAACTCTCTCATCAACACCCACAGAACTGTCACTCACTCAGTGTTTTGTTTTTGTGCACCACTCTGTCCGGCTGTTGTGTGTAAAAGGCTTATGAGACCAGCAGTTTCTGAATTTCTCAAACCAGCCCATCTGGCACCAACATCCATGCCATGGTTACGGTTACGGTTACGGTCACAGCCATCTCACTTTTCCTCCTGTCACATGATTGGCTGGTAGAAGTATGAATGTACAGGTGTGTGTGCACGGTGTGGGCTTCTCCTGATCTTCAGTTAAAACGCAATAGTCCGAAACATTCGTACATTTGCCGAACTGCTTATTCCTACCGCTGTCGCAGAGGGGCTGGAGCCTATCTCAGCCGATTCCGAGCAAAGGCAGAAAACACCCTGAACAGCTCACCAGTCCACCACAGGGCAACAACACTCACACACACACACACACTCATTCAGACTCACACCTAGGGGCAATGTGGAATAGCCTAATGTGTATTTGGACTGTGGGAGGAAACCGGAGTACCAAGAGAACAAGCACACACGCGTCTGAGAGCATGCAGACTCCACACAGGATGCCTTCACTGAGGACCTTCCTGCTGTGAGGCGGACGTACTACGCCACCGTGCCACCCAGGTTCAAAACAGCGTTAGTTAAATACGTACAGTCACTATCTTTATCACCTTGAGCTTCATGCCAACCGTCACACCTCAGGTAAGAGGAAACCAGTTGGACACCATTCATGTTTTCTTAGCTACACACTTTCATAGCAACAGATGAATGGAAACTGTGTGTAAACGCAGTGTCATACTTCAGAGAGGAGACTTCTCTGATGAGGCCACGCACAAGCTCGGTGGCATCCTCCTGCTGATCAGTGCCTCCTGAGAGAGGCTGGTCCTCCAGCTCCATGCTAAGGAGAAGGTGGAAGACATTACGCACGTAGTTGCCTATCCTGGTATGCAGACAGTGATTTGTACTGAACAGTAAACAAAAACAAACACTCAGACCTCAGGAGGCAGAAACTCATTCACTAACCCTGTTCCTGGAGACCCACCTCCCTCAAAAATTTGGCTCCACCCCTAATCATGCCCACCTGACCATTTAATCATTAACCCAAGTTCTTACTCAGCTCAAAGAGGTGTGTTAGATTTTGGTTGGTGATAAAACCTCCAGGAATGTAGAGCTCAAGGCATCTCCAGGTTGGTGTCCGCTGGTTTAAGTCTATTAACCTGGGCTTACACTGGGGCCACGATGTCCACGATCTCCACAATTCAAAAAAGCATCGAGCTCCACGATAAAAAGGGGGCAGGGTGCATTCGAGATGAAACTTGAAGGAAACGTGTTTCCAAGTTCATCAAGATCCCCTACGAGGTGCATCATGGTCTATTATGCCCTGTTAAGGTCTGTTAAGCTCCTCTACGATTCCCACGTTCGAGCACGATTGGCGTCACATCGTAATAATCCTGGCAAAATTTTTGACAGTCAAAAGTTGTCACGATCATCACGATTCCACCAAGTTCCCTTAAGAACAGCACGATTCTCTCAAATCATGGAGATCGTGACATCGTGGCCAAGTGTAAACCCAGGTTTAGGGTCTGCAAGTCACTGCCCTCACCTTAAGGCAATTCTATGGAGTTGGGAATCTGTCATAGAGTACAGCAACGATGGACCAGACAAGTCAGCCTCCGGAGGCAGCTCATCAGCAGCAGGGGTCAGGATGGGGTTACAGACCTTCTGCTCGGCAACAGTGGGGGTCACTGAAGTGTCACAAGCTTTGTGGTCTAAAAGACACTTAACAGCAGAAACCATGAAAGGAAAAAACAACTAAAGATCAAAAATGAGGAATTATTTCCATTGCTATTATTCTGCATCACAAACTGGGTTCTTGGTTCATTATGCTGCTTTGTGCCACTGTTCCCCACTTACATGCAGATGATTGTCCTGGCCAGTAGATGGTGCTGTAGGTTTGCTGATCTCTTCGGCATCGTCGGCATCTGCTGCAATGCCCAGGTTATCAACCAGTAAGGCATCCAAAACGTTCTCTGTGGACCCACTCAGATCAGGTTTCTCAGTGGTAACCAGACTGAGCCGACAGTGACCTTCAGTCTGTATTTCACTGTCTAGAAAACCAGTTTGTACCTTTTTAGTGGCTACAACAGAACCTTCAGGCCTTTGTACTGTAGCACAAATCAAGCTAAAGCTGACTTCCTGCGCAACTTCAGCTTCCGTAGTAATCTCATCGGGGTTGACATTCACTTCATTATCAGCATGAAGATCTGGTTTCTCAGAGAGAACATCATGTTTCATCATGGTCCTCTCAAGCACAGAGAACTTTGGTTCTTCACCACAGGTAGCAGGTTCCATCCCACAGTCACTGGTGAAAGCATCTACTGATGGTTTATTTTTGATCAAGGGGATGCTTTCCCAAACGGCGGGATTCAATAACGTTCGTCCAACCCCAGATGATGTATCTTCAAACACGTTAAGCTTATGCTCTAAAACCACTTGTTCAGTGGTTATCTTGTCATCCATGATTACAGAACCAATAGTTTTCACAGAGATACCTTCGCTTGGGTCATCTGTATTTTCTTCAGTGGATTCCTCTGTAGTACCTTCATCATTTATCAGTGAAGTGCACTTATTCATGCTGTTATTCTGTGCATATCTATTTCCTTTTTCATCTTCTGCAGCCTGATTGTTCTTCATGCCTCTCAAAAGCTCTTCATTGTCTCCACATGCTGGTCTGGAAGTGCCTTCATGTTCCACTGATATGAAACCATCAATCTCCAAAACCGTGTTACCCAGGTGCTGTACACCTTCCCTCTGTCTTCCTACAACACCCTGTCTACAGTGCTGTCCATCACAAAGGAGCTTCCTCTTCCTGTCTCCAAGGCCACACATACCCATTCTTCTCCGTATTCTTTTCTTTGCTGGAGGCTCTGAAGTTTCCATTTCTTCAGTACCCTGCTTTTGTGTCTCACTATTAAAACATGTATGTTCTGAATGCTCTAGTATTGTACCTGATACCTTTTTAGGATAATCTTCTCTGGCGTTTGGATCAGTCCGAGTCTCTTCCGTTGCATGAAAAAGAATACCATCTCCGGTCCCATCCAGGAAAGGTTCATGGGAAGGGTTTGGGAAGCCCTGGTCTGTCTGAGATGTTTGTGCTTCAAAACTAGAGGTTGTCTTGGTCAGACTCTCAACCTCGTCCAGTGCCTCAAGAAGTTTAATGACAGGACTTTCCAAATATGACTGTTCCTGGGGCTCATTTCTGAAATCAGTACTATGTTCTTCAGTCTCTGCTGCGGTTATATCGGCTTGTTCAACTTCGGAGAAGACCTCAATAAGGGCTGTATGAATTTTGTGAAGATTGGTGGAGTCCACAGCCAATTCCACAGCATGAAATGCGTCACTTATTGCGTCGTCTTGTGTTACATCAGACAAAAACATGAGAGAACCTGAAAGAGTCTGATTCTCTTTCAGTTTGCCTAAATGTGGTTCAGTTCCAGAATTGGAGTCTACCATGTTTGCCACCTAAAGGAATTGTGAAAACAAACAGTTGGGAAGTTGAACTGACATTTAACATCAATCCTGGTTCACACTGTGTTTGTATAAAATGTGCTCAATAGTTTGCATTAGCTTGTTAGAAAAGGCCACTATTTGTAGTTCAGTCTTGTGAGAAATCGCAACAGAATAGAACAAAGACACATTTCTCCCAAGAAGGCAAGATGCCAGCAACAATAACAGTATACAGATATTAAACTAACAGATCAGATATACACTAGTGAACTTCATAATTACATTTACATACATTAGTCGGGCGTCTGCTCGCACACATGAACGTATGGTACATATCTCAGTGCACTGAACGCACAACATTTCTGCGTTTACTGTTTATACTATTAAATAGTTACTAACACTAATTAACCACAGGTACACTTTAAATGTGGGTTTATTCCCCCTTTAAGTAGACGCATCTGTTTAAACAGTAATCTATAAAAATGTCTGTTGTAATCAGGTTATAAACCACTTGAGGAAACTCAAAGGGCTAAAAAATGACACTTTATCTTATACTTCAAGGATCATCACTGTGTCATCCTGTAGCCCATGTTAGTGATGTTTACTAGCTAGGCTACCCAACTGTTCTTATAACTATGAGATCCTGATCTCGTGATTAAGAGAGATTTTCTTGTTAAATACATGATAACTTGTAATTATAAGAACTTTTCTCACCATTGCCACATCCCGATCTTATTCTGGAATTAAAAGACAGCACCTGTTTTTTCTTTTTTCTTTTTGGTGACTGCATTAAGCTTCTATAACTAGGCCATTTTTAATTTGTAGTTTTCTTTGGGGCATGGAATACATGCATGTAAACGAGGGAGAGGGAGACAGAAGAGTGCAGCTGAAAAAAATAGAGGTGATGAGGGCAGATTTAAACACTACCTAAGGTAGTGGAGAGTGCGGTAGAGACGTGAAGAAGAGAGTGCAGGCAGGGTGGAAGAGCCTGAAGTGATGTGTGAGAGAAGCGTATCTGTAAGAGGAAACGTTTATAAGACAGTAGCAAGGCCAGCTGTGCTGTATGGTATGGAAATGGTGGAGGGTGGAAGTGCCTGGTAGGAAGGTGAAGGCCAAAGAGGAGATTTAGGGATGTGTGAGGGAGGACTTGAGGGTGATTGGCGTGATGGTGGGGTATCTTATTACTTGACATTATTTTTTTTGAAGCATGACTTTTTTTGGATCATCCCCCTTGTGAATATTTCAGGTTATTTTTGGAAATATAATCCCTGTATTCTGTTATCATGTATTATTATTAATTTATTATTTATTATGTGCCACTTTTAAAGTGTTTTCAGTGAATTGAATCGTATTAATCATGTAAATCCTTGCCATCCCAAACATTAGTTTGAAACTCGTTAGTTTTTCTTCTTATAACAAGGTTCATGCTAAAAAATTATGATGTTGAGTAGGTCAGACCATAAGCTAAAAACTGATATATAATGTACCCAAATTGAATCTTCTTTAAAAAATCAACAAAAATGGCCCTAACAAGTAAACCTCTTTCTCCTCTGTGTGTTTTTTCTATTAACTAGAACATTAAGGTTATTGTCAGTACAGGGACCATCCTTGGGCATCCCGGCATCACGGTTGCTACCAACATACCACTGATTAGCCAAAGTCAGTGGCAGCAGGGTAAGTTGGCTAAAATGTGTGCTCGCTTGCATACATCCAACTGATGCAGTGCTTAACGAAGACGCAACTGGAAGGCAACGAATGTCTCCTTTAATGTTACCAAAGTGATGGGTCTGCAGTGCATCCAAATTACCACCAAAGGTACTCCTGTCATAGAGTGACACCGTGTATGGTCTATGGTTACAGCCCTATATTCCCACAACCCTAACCCAACTGAACTGAGTAGGGCGCGCGACTGATTTAAGCAAGGTGCCCTTCTAGTATGAGTAGGCTTGTCAGACCAGTGGGCTGTCGGAACATAGAGCTGTCCCCATTGTCTGGCTGCTTTCACAACATTCAAGTTTATCTTCATATCTTGCCAGATACAAAAGGTCTGCCACGTAATAAGCAGCAGTTTTGTATGCATGTCTTTTTCCACTTCTGAAAGGATCGCTCACTGCGTCACATCCAGTCAGGATGTAGGTGCTGAGGAGTACAGATGTGAGATCCACAGCTGTAGCAGCATGCTCCACTGCCAGACCATTGGTGACTGTATGTGCAGGTAGGTACTGTACAAATCCATTTCTTAAATACAGTCACTCTCACTCATCCCATGAGGACCACAGGGAGGCTGGAGCGAAGACGGGGTACACTATGAACAGCTCTACAGACCATCACAGGGCCAACACACACAACCATTCACACTCACACCGAGGGGCGATTTGGAACAGCCAATCAGCCTAATATGCATGTCTTTGAACTGTGGGAGGAAACCGGACTACCCGGAGGAAACCCAAGCAAGCACAGGGAGAACATGCAAACGCCGAAGCCCGGGACTCGGACCCCAGTGGACGCGGTAACCTCTACAGCACCACGCTGCCTAGGAAACACGCGTACATTAATAATCTGTAGATCTGTAGTTCAGGGCTGCTTTGCATTGGAACGATTGTTCATCGTTAGATGCTTGGAAAGTCTATTTCTCAACCTGATGACCACGACGCAGGTGTTCCGAGTATCTGGGATGCATTTATTAACAGCCACATCAGCAACTACCGAGGAAAGCAAGAAAAATCAACACATCTTCCCACATTTTTAATAAAGAATAAAGGTGCACTAACTAAAATGGTCCCCCCCCCCCCCCCAATAATTCTTCCAGCAAAACAAGGGAAAAGTCCTCTCAAAAAACAAACCTTAATGTTCAGAATTAATAGAAAAACCACAAACAAGAGGATTTCATGCCTTTCAGGTCCCTGACAGGAGAAAAGCTGATTAGCTGCATGTGTTAAACACTAGTGAGGGGCACTTAAACCACTCTATTTATTTATTTAGAAGATTTACCTGTAATAAAATAGCTTTATGAAAAAAGATACAAATACAGACTGCACTTCTACAGTTCCTCTCTTCATTTTAATGCCCTGAAGACTCGTTTTTCTGTCAGAGTTTATGAAAATGTCCAGTTTTCAGACGGAAAGTCGTTACATTGCTATTTATCTGGGCTTAATCCTATTTTTATTTTTTATTTCCATAATGAAGCGATCCAACAAAACACACACAATGACCAATTACCGTTAGTGTATCCGCTAGCACGCAGTTTCTGGACTTAAATTTCTGTCAGAGTCTCTAAACGTGTTTACAATCAGGAGGGAAAGACAGGGTGACGGCTCGAATCGATTCTTTTTTTCATCGAGTCGAATCTTTGATTCTACAGATTAAAATTGATATAGCGGGAGCCAGAATACATATAATGTGAACAAAAAGAGTAAAAAGGGAATAACGTGATTGGACTCCCGATTACCGGTTTCCTCGAGAGGTTTTTCGGTATTTAATAGGTGGAATCAACTCATAACGAGGAATCGGGAGGGAGTCGACTCCAAGAGAATCAAACATGGAAAAGAAAGTCTGTCATTAGTCATTATTACTATTATTACTTTACTGTTTAATACGGATAGCATTTTGCAAACATTACTTATTACTCGGATACATTGTGACTAATATTAATTCTGTTTTGTTTCGCGTTATGTTTTATAGTTAGCTTCTCATGCTAGCATGCTAGTGCCGTAAAGCGTGAGGACGTCGTTGCTACTGGTGATGAGTCGGAAAGCAGGAAGTAAGATTCACACTGAAGGCAGTGTGAGGGGTTAGAAGAGATTTATGTTCACTGGGCAATATTTCACTTACTATAACATATCACGCTACTATACAGCACTTCATAACGGAAAACAGAAATACCTGTTGAAGGTAAGAGTGGTGATTTACCTATAAAACCCGTGTTTTTGTTCTTAGCATTGAAGCTAAAAGTCTAGCAGGTAGCAGCTCGAGGCTGTGTCTCATATAGAGCCTCTAACTGAGCTAAGTGCACTACTGAGAGGGTTTTCTACCATAAACAGTGAAATATAACTACAACAGCTACAACCTGGATGTCAGAAACAGCTGTACTCGTTTATTTATCTAAAAATCCCATCATGAAAGGTTTATGGTCAGTGTTTTGGTCCGAGCTGCTGTCCAGATACAGTAACCCAACTAGAAAACATGTCAGGAAATCAAAATTGTTATGATTTTTAACTCAGTAATACAATAATCAGAGAAATGACGTGGGAATGAAGGTATGATTACGCACACGGACAATGCTGTGCATTCCCGGAAGTGGAGCTTACTTGACTTTGTGTGACGTCATGCGGGCTTCAAGTCCATCAGTCAGATTTCTGAGGTTATTGATGGAGAAGTTCAGAGAATAATCTGATTGGCAGAGTTTCTAAGTTTATAATCAGTTAGCTTGGTGTTTAAAGTCTTCTTCTGTTTTTGGTACTTCTGCAAACTCATCATGGAACTTAATCCCACCCAAAATATTCACTAAACACCGCACAAAGTTCTCTTCTTTTCTTTCATCTTTTCTGCATTTTTCTTTCTTAAATAACAGAAACGATTGCTGGCGTATCGGTCATTTCATCTAGGGTTCAGACATGCTCTGTAAGGAGTCTCCAGTGTCAGCACTTTGTAAAGGTACATTTTCTGACCCGGGAAACTCTTCGAGGCAGAACCGTGTACACTCTGTGCGTTCTTCTGAACATGTGGTTTATTTTTCTTTGAATAATTTCAAGAGACTAAAAAAACGTGTTTAAGACAGCGATTATTTATAGATGGTTTTAACATCTGTCGGAACAGGCACAAACATGTTTGGTAACATTCCACGACATGCATTGTTACAAGAAATGGATAAAACATATCTGCAATTCTTTAATAAGTAAAAATAATTATTCAAATCCAATTCCTGTTTTATCAGAAAAAAGCCTGCAGGAATATTCTAGTGTAGAAAAATACTCAACTTTGATGTAATGATAACTTTGCTACATCACCCCACTGCACTGTTATTTTTCCTCTTTGGTTATTTGGTGTCTCCAGGGATTCCGTGCTGTAACTGTAGTCTGGTACCTTCACAAATGACAGATTTTGTAGTCTGATATAACTTTTGACGTGTCATTAAAAAGCATGAGGAATAAACGGACATCCAGCGTACTGGGATTTGCGTAATAATAGTATGGAAGTTCGAGTGTTCAGACTCGGCCAGTGATTCTGGTTTTGCAGACACCTCAATAAAACCATTTAATGCTCTACGTCATTTCTAGATGAAATAACGTCGGACTTTAGGCGAGACAGACGTCCATGTCTTGTTAGCTTTGATTCAGAATAAGAGACACTGTATAGTACATGCCTTGGCTGGATGACTATGTGTGTATGGTGAAAATGATGTTTTCCCAAAATTAAACCCTTCATAGAATTCCTAAAAAGCTTGAGTCGAGGCAACTGGACTTTTTTTCTTTTACGTTATGGACAAAGGACCCTAACGAGGGATGAACGGATGGGAGGGACAGTGATTTGCGTTAGACTTGAGAGTTTTTGCTCAGCCTATATAAGGCTGGAACTTTCCACCAGAATTTCTATCTAAAGAAGCTTTTTGGATTAAAAGCGAAATGTCTTCAAAAACCACAAAAAGAAGTCCAGTTGCCTCAACTCAAGCTTTTTAGGATTACCATGACCTGGATGATTGAGAATCTACACCAACGTTTTGCCTTCATAGAATTATTACTGATGGCTGCAGGTGAATCTTCCTTTTCATTATGTTTCAGCTCTGAGCACCGCCACAGCATCCGTCATGAGTCGTAGCAGGAATCCTCCACAAAAAGGCCAAGGAGCCACTCGAGCCAAGCAGGTAAGCGCAGTCTGAAGTTTAAAATCGTCTCCTCACCTCATCACCATCCACCTCATTACCTGCTTCTGGGTTTGAGGTTGTGTGATTATGGAGTGTTTCCTGATTGACATCATGTCTCTCTCTCTCTCTCTCTCTCTCTCTCTCTGTCTCAGATGGGTTTGCTCTTGGATCTGTCTCCAGACGCTGGTCTGGATGACTCTGGTGGAAATGAGGAGGAGTTGGAGACGGAGCTTTTTGCTCTGATTGGAGGAGAGCGAGGTGCAAGGGGTGGGTTGCCTGGAAAGAAAGATGGTGGGAAAGGTGAGAAGCATCACTAAACAAAAAAATAAAAGATTATAATGAATATTATTATAATTTTATTTACTTATTTTAAAATGCTGGTCCCGTGGTAGCTCCCGTGCCCATGGAGGACATTGAGCGCATGGCAGCGCTCTGCATGAAGGACCTAGATGAGGATGAAGAGGATGATGCAGATCTGGAGGACGACGCTGATCTCCTGGTAATAAGAGAATATATCTATATGGTGGGGGGGCAGGGGGGCAGTCTTGAGTGTAAACACATCAGGTAATGTCTCGTGAGCTCCATCAGTCAGATCTTCAGGGTAATTTAGGTCCACAAAACGTTTGCTGACAGCTTTGTGATTGGTGAAGGTGAAGCTGACTGTAGCTTCACTCCAGACTATCCCCGCCCACTTTAAATTAAAAAGCTGTTTTTAATTTGGACAGTATTACTCTGTCTCCTCTGTGATGTCTGTGTGTAAATCAGGCTGAACTGAATGAGGTTCTGGAGGATGATCAGGAGGAACCAGTTCCTGCCCAGACCAAGTCTCAGCGATCTGGCCTAACCCCAAAATCCACCCCTACTACCCCAAGTGGTGGTGGCGGTGGACTGGAGTCCCTCCTGCAGGAGCGTATTGATTTGTACCAGACGGCCATCACTAACGCCAAAGCTTCAGGAGAAGACAGCAAGGCTCGCAGATACGACCGCGGACTGAAGGTGATCCGATGCTGTGAATGTGCTTAATCACTTCCAGTTAGTAGGTTAAATAAAAAAACACTGTATATGACTAATAAAACATGTACCTGATGTGATATGGGGTACACAGGGAATAGTTTGGTATCACTGTTGTATTTAGTATTCAACCTGCTTATGACAGAATTTGTGAAAAATCGGTATTAGGTCTATATAGAATAAAGTTGAATTGTCGTTAAAGTCGCTGCGCTCCATGCTGACGTCTGTGAAAAAAGGAAAACCCATTAATGAGGCGGAGATCCCGCCCCCCGTCGCGACTGGAGCTAATCCCGCCGCCACACAGCAAGAACCAATCAGGGAACAGGGACAGCCTGCACCCAGTCACACACCACCAAAAAAAGCTAATGAGAAGCCAGTACAAGAGGTGAAACCTGGAGCCCCTCCCACATCTCAGCTCCTGCAGCCGCCCAATCAGAGAACACCGGCTGTGACACCAGATACACCGGCCATATCACCTTTAACTCCCGTCCAGTCCAACACCAAGCAATCTGGTATATATACACACACACACACACACACACACACACACACACACACCCACTCTCTGAATCTCTCAACATATTGTGTGTGTGTGTGTTGCAGAGCTGAAGGCTAGTGTGTTAAGCAGAGAGAGGGAATATAAACTAGCTGCTATTCAGGCCAAACAGAGCGGAAACACAGACCTCGCCAGGCAACACCTTGTTGTCGCCAAGGTAACCGTGTGCTTGTTTTGAAAAAGAAAGTTTTCCTTCCTCGTCATTCTTCTTCCTGTGCAACACTAAAGAAGTGAATTCTATTCTCTAACTCTTCCTTTGACAGAAGTTGGGTTCTGTAGTTGAGGCAATAGACAGAGGAGAGCATGTGGATGCTGGCTCATTACCGCCCCGTCTTGGTCTGTCCTGAGCTCACATCTCGTTTATTTCTAAATAATAATAATAATAATAGTCAGTGTACATGTTTGTGTTTCATACACTGTTTGTCCTCAGTCTCTCTTTATCTCTCACACACACACATTGCTCTTGTCCCTATTGCAGGAGATGTTGTAGCTCAGCGTTCTTCTCCTCAAGCTCCTCAATCTGCGCCCACCAAACCCACTGCTGCTGCTCCACCCACTGCTGCTCCAGCACCTGACGCTCGTAAGTATTCTGTATCGGGGGGAGGTGGGGTAAGGCTACAGTGCAACACCGATGTCAAGTGTGTGTGTGTGTGTGTGTGTGTGTGTGTGTGTGTAGCCCTTCCTGCTCCCCGTAACCTGGCTGAGGCCCTGCAGCAGCGCATGGAAATATACAAGAGCAATTCGGAGAACGCCAAGAGCAAAGGAGACGACCGGAAAGCTCGCATGCACCAGCGTATTGCTAAGGTAGGGAGGCCACGCCTCCGTCACTGGGGTTGACGTGTACAGACGCCACACCTCAGTCACTGAGGCTGACATGTACAGAGGCCACGCCTCCTTCACTGGGACTGGCATGTACAGAGGCCACGCCTCCTTTATTGAGACCGACATGTACAGAAGCCACGCCTCCTTTACTGGGACCGACATGTACAGAGGCCACGCCTTCTTTACTGGGACCGACATGGACAGAGACCACACCCTCCTCACTGGGACCGACATGTACAGAGGCCACGCCTCCTTTACTGGGAGTGACATGTACAGAGGCCACGCCTTCTTTACTGGGACCGGCATGTACAGAGACCACACCCTCCTTTACTGGGACCGACATGTACAGAGGCCACGCCTCCTTTACTGGGACCGACATGTACAGAGGCCACGCCTCCTTTACTGAGACCGACATGTACAGAGGCCACGCCTCCTTTACTGGGACCGACATGTACAGAGGCCACGCCTTCTTTACTGGGACCGACATGTACAGAGACCACACCCTCCTCACTGG
>JAQMYF010000009.1:22735855-22746030 GCA_030014195.1 Neosilurus mollespiculum | reverse complement strand
TGTGCGCGCACACACACACACACACACACACACACACACACACACACACACACTGTCTGATCCAGTGACTGAATCTGAAAGGTTCTAACGTGTTAGCTAGATGAGGTCACAACTCCATTTTTTCTTTTCTCCATCATACATTTCTTTTTTTTCATGTTTTTATCTCACCCTGTCATGCTGTTTCTTTCTGTTCCTTTCTTCTTTCTTTGTGTGTGTACAGGATCTCTTTCTCTCTTTGTGTCCGTGTCTCTCTGATTCTCTGTTTCTCTTTGTCTTCTTCCTGTCATCTCTCTCTGTGTCTCCTTTTCTGTCTCTCTGTGCGTCTCTAATTTTGTGTTTCTCACCCTGTCATTGTCTCTCTCTTTCTCTGTTTGTGTGTGTCTTTCTGTTTCTCTCTCACCCTTTATGTCTTTATTTGTGTCCCTCTTTGTCTCTCCTTTGGCCACCTTTTGCTCTCTCTCTGTCTCCTCTCTCGGTCTTTCACTTTCTTTTTTTCTGTCTCTTTGTCTCTCTTTCTCTCCTCTCTGTCTCTCCCTTCTTTGTCTCTCTCTCATGCACGCTCTGTCTTTACTCTCTCTCTCTTTCTCTCCTGTCTCTCCTCTCTCTCTCTATTCCTTCTTTCTCTCTCTCTTTCGCTCTCTCTCGCGCACGCTGTCTCTACTCTGTTTCTCTCTCTCCTCTGTGTCCCCTCTCTTTTTGTTTCCCTCTCTCACGCTCTCTCTCGCGCTCTCTGTCTCTCCTCTCTTTATTTCTCTCTCTCATCTCTGTCTGTCTCTCCTCTCTCTTTGTTCCCCTCTCTCTATTCCTCTGTGCCTCTCTCTCTCGTTTACATTGTTATTCTGAGATGTACCATGGTTCTCTCCTCTTGATCTGTGCAGGTATTGATGTTTGGAACCCGTCGTTCGATGTTACTCCTCATCAGCTGATCACGGGTGGCATCATCACTGAGCTTGGTGTGTTTCTGCCATCTGAATTACAGGCCGCTCTCACCGGCCGTCTCACCGCGCTGTAGAGTCCATGCACCCCACCCCCGTCCCCACCCCTCCGCAGGCAGGGCACAGTGTGTTACTGCACCTTCACTCTCGCCCTGCAGCTCTCACACTGTCATTCTCATTACTTCACAGAGAGTGCAGATCTCACCTTGGTTAAAAATATTCTCACTCACACAGGAAGAGTGACGTGAAAATTCCAACATGATGACGAAGCGATTATAAATCTCACCCGCACATGCACACACACGCACAGACGACCTCGTCGTTTCACGTCTGGTGTGTAATGTAGCGTCCCGCCGTCTATGTTCTGTTTGTGATTTTATTCTTTGATCGCACTTCCCTTTCCCCTTCTCGCTCGGCTCCAGTCCCTACAGAACAGTGCATTACAGAGCGCGCCTCTCCTGACGGCAACGTGTTTTATAATACAAATTTCAAAAGTAATAATCTTAACAGAAGCTGTGATTTTTGTTTTTGTTTTTTATTGTAAAGAATTAATTATTGGCATAGAATTCAAATTTAGCTCCATAAATGAAGGATTGCGTCTGTGTGCACAAAATCGGCCTTAAAATCTTTAACCGCAACACAAAAATTAACCCAAAAATCACATCCTAAAATTCTAAACGAACATTTTAAGATATCCTGGCAACATAAAATGAACATACTATTGTGTGTGTCTGTACAGCATATATTAATTCTTAATAATTTGTTTAATTAGCCTTAAAATAATAATAAATTTAACATAATGTGACCGTTGATTTCTTTGGTATTTATTTATTAAGGATTAAAATATGGCCGTTATTGAACCTCAGGGGGGCATCCTCCTCCACCTGGTAATCAGTTTCTACAAGTATTACAGGACATAAAACTGCTGGGATCGGGATCAGTACTAACACAAAACAGGGACTCTGATGTTCTCCGGTTTCTCAGAAGGAACCACAGGATCCACAGAGCTCCGTTTTCTAATTAGCAGCTATCTACTTATCTGATATTTGAAGCGCCGATGGAAAAATGTGAATTTGTGCGTCTTCCTGGATTATTGTCCACGTTTGTTGCGTTCATTCATTTTTCATTTCGGAAATATAAATTGGAAAACAAGGACCATTTTTAGTGGCACACAAAGGGCAAGGTGAATATCACCGTATAGTCCCCAAGATGGGACATCAGTATCCACTGCGAATGAGGTGAACAGTTGCTTTTAAAGATATTTATGGTATATTTTGAAATGTGTTATGGCTCCATTGTGGCATATTTTTTTTTTTAAGTAATTCAAATTTTGAGCAAAGTGTTTTGTTTTTCTTTTTTTACGTTTAAAGCTGTGAAGGTCATATTGCATAGCTTTCTTTTATTTTTTCGAGGGGGGGGGGTGCCATTTTGATCCAAGCATTATCCCGAGTTTGTGAGATGGATAACAAGCATCATTCTGGAATGAGGCGAAGTGTTGTTTAGATCGAGGGGTTTCGATCGACTGAGGCCAAACCTGAATTCTTTAATTGTTTTATTATTCGTTCAAAATATTTTCAACTTGCTCACCTCATCTGATGTCAACAATAAATAAGTCGGCTCATAGAAGAATACCAAGAATTATTTGATGACCTTCCACCAATCAGAAGCGAGAAAACGTTCTTAATGAATAATAATGTCTGTTGTAGTATACCACACGGGAACTGTGCGATCTGATTGGTCCTCTATCCCAGGAAGAAGAAACATTTATTCTGTGTTTAATCCTGGAATCAAAACAACGGACACTCACAGTTTGTCACAGTCACATTTGATGTAGGCGACGTCATCATCACGTTTAAAATGGCCAAAATAAACCATAAAAATCTCGTTTTGTTTGGGTTTTCTTGTGTTTCTGTGTAGTAAATACTAAAACGCGTTTAAGGAGCACGTGCGGTATGTTTAAACTCTGGGTGAGTGTTAAACAGACACCGTTATCTACAGTGTTTAGCTCACCTGACCTTCCTCTGTCATAGTTTAAAATATGCAAAATAAACTTTAACAGGCTCATTTTAGTTTGCTTTCCTGTTTTTAAAAGGGTTAAAGATCACCATTACAAAGCTGTTGCATATATAAAAATAATTTTAAAATATTCTTCGTAAAATGGAGAAAAAATGAACACAACATGGAGTACACTGACCTGCTATTACGCGCTTTCTACTCATGTATGACGAGCGAAAATACTACGACTCTTACTTTCCAAAAATATTTTAATGAACTAAATAATGATAGCCAATCCATTTTAGGAGAGAAATTTCCCAGAATTCCTTGGTAGCAGTTCCTTTTCTAACTCAAACTGAGGTAAATATGGATCTCTAGCTTCTGTAATGTTCCACGTGTAAATTCAAAGTGGTTTTCTAATAAGGAGCTTTTTCTTTTCCTTTCTTATCGAAATGCCTGAACTGTCCAACTGTAACACTTATACAGTTTTATAACGTGAGCCAATCTTTAAGATCATTGAATATAAATGGGTAAATCACTAGTGCTAGTCGTAGCTGGAGTGAGTTAAACGGTGCTATGGAGCTAGACGTTACACTATACCTCACTAGATGACCCAGAATCCTCTGTTCCTACTGCTTGTAGTTGCTTTTTTTGTCCCCCTCAGTGAAGTACAGGACTATGTGCGTGCATTTTCACAAGATTCTCACAATCCATCCAGGGCCTTTAACTCTTACACGGGATGTGAATGAAGCTAACGCTGTAGACAGCGACGATGTCGCCATTAATTCGTATATTGGTTCAGTGTGAAGACAAAGCAATGGTGACGACAAGACAAGTCAATCAGGAATGTCAACATTTTGCTTAAATATGTTGATAAACTACTAACAGAAGCCTCCTTATGCCTAAGGGGGCAGCCGTGGCCTAATGGTTAGAGTAGTGGGATTGGGACCGAAAGCTTTGATTCCTGAACCAGCAGGAAAAATGTGGTGGTGGGGGGTGAGCTGCACCTTCCCTTCCTCCACCTTCATGGCTGCAGTGCCCTTAAGCAAAGCACCAAACCCACAACTGCTCTCCGGGCGCCACAATGTGTGTGGCAGCCCACTGCTCCGAGTGTGTGTGTGTGTGTGTGTGTGTGTGTGTGTGTGTTTGCCCACTTTGGATGGCTTAAATGCAGAGGCAACAATTTCCCTTGCGGGATTAATACAAAAATATTCCATCCTAATTTACATTTATCTTCAATTTCCAACTAAAAACCCTCTCCTTCCACTTGGTGTGTGTTTCACCTGATTTAAATGTTTCACCACATTTGAAAGTAACAGATATTTTGAGGTGATTAGCATGGTGTCTTTGGTAAAAACGTTCCTTCGGGCTGAACAAATTTAATTAACTGAAGTTGATTTTGCCTTTTAAATGCTGTCGTGCTTGCTAGCAGCATTAGCTTATCTTTATTTTGGGGCGCTCAAGCTAGCAACCAATGTCTCTACAGTTAACAGGTGCGTGACGATCATTAGTAGCATTGGTGTTTTGGTTGTACTAGCTCAGTAAAAGCCGACCCTGATTGTGTTTCCGTTTTACTGAATGTAGCAAAGCCAGTTTTCTTCACTGCCACCAGCAGAAACGTTTAACCGTGTCCCGTGATCGTTACCGTTTCTCTTTAGCTTAGCAACAAGGAGATCAATGTTTTATGGAAAACACACAAAAAATAGTGAAAGGATTAAATTAAAAATAAACTGGAGGTTCAGAGAGGCTGTAAAATATTGTTTTGGGTTTTTTATCATCTCAAAATACTGCTAGTATTCAACTACTTGTATTATTAGAAATTTTATGGTGATCAAAGAGAATTCCCTGTTAAAGGATCTCAATTTTATTATTTTTCTTCTTATCATTATTATTATTATCTTTATTATCAAGCAATAATTTGATCATTTGTAATCAGCCTTCTCAGCGAGAGGTCATAGATTATTAAGCCAGTCCTTAAACTTCCCCCATTCAGTTCCAGGTGGATTAAATAAAGATGAAGTACAGTGGAGTCTCTTGGGAATAAAATGGA
This sequence comes from Neosilurus mollespiculum, assembly GCA_030014195.1. NCBI lineage: Eukaryota > Metazoa > Chordata > Actinopteri > Siluriformes > Plotosidae > Neosilurus > Neosilurus mollespiculum. The sequence continues at coordinate 22,741,050 of JAQMYF010000009.1, read as the reverse complement.
ATCGGATCCACGGTGTCTTTCTGAAGCCATTAGTTTCCTCCTGTACGCGAGTGTTAATGACCTGCACCGCCGCCATCATATTAACATCACCATCTTTATTATTTCTCCTGAAATTGTTTCCCTTCTTCTGTTTCTTATCACTCAATCTCAGACTTTTATACTTTCTACCAATCGCTGTTGCGCCGCCGAGTTATCACACGTGCCCGAGATCGTTCCTCCGGTCACGCCGTCTCGTTATTGTAAACATACAGAACCAAAACAAGATGTAGAACAGGAGACACTAAGCTCGTTTCATCACAAAACCTTTATATTCATCCAAAATGTACTGATGATGGAAGATAAAACACATCAGATCTTTACTAATGAATGGGAACTTTTTAAAAGTCACATCTGGACAATGGGAAGGAGGCGTGATGGTGAAATTGAGTTGAATTATTGAGTATTATAAATGAAATGCTCTGTACAGTTAAATGTATCATTTCTGTCGCATGAGTAAAAAACATCTGTGTGTCAGTCAGTCGTATGAATCGTATCATTGTACATCTGGATGAAGTTTCCCTCAAGCGTCCCAGTGTTAAAACCAGAGGATGTGATCCCTGAGCTGACGTTTGTGTTTATACGGTATGTTCTGGTTCAAATGTGTTTAGAAACAGTATGTCTGTATTAAGGTTGTGGGGTTTTTACTTTATATGGAACAATATACACAAAACTGTAGCAAATCTGTGACCATCCACATGTTCTCAATCTCATTCTTTTAAAAGGTACAAGATCTGTACATTTCATGTTCATTCCTGTTTTTTGGATTAATATTATATACATATACGTGTACACACACACACACACACACACACACACACAAAGCTGCCAGTTTTGGGGTTCTGCCATGTGGCTAATCCTTACAGGTGATTTATTTTAAATTACTGATTGTATCTCATGAGTAAACCTGATTAAATTGGCAGTTTGGTGTGTATGTATGATTTATAATCTATAATCTGTATGCTGTATATCTACAAACTTGTGGTTGTTGGTGATGAAAGTTGTTTTAACGGGGAAGGCCTTCTTCACACACACTGCGTCTTCATACACCAAATAGCACGTCTCCAATATTCACATGTGCCAATGATCAATTATCCAGTATTTGATGATGTTCATCACTGGTTATGTTCCCAAAGTTAAGCTTAAAGCTTTGAGTCAATTTCTCTTTGGAAAAAATTAAATCTTATTTAATCCTGTACCAGCCCTGTTTGTTTTTTTAACTGAGAAATGATTAGTCTCTGATTAAGAAACTTGAATTAAAGCCAGAACAGGATACAGTGGAAGTCGGGATTGTGCAGCAATGTTGTAAGAAAGTGACACCAAAATACTACAATGCTCTGAACCAATCAGAACACATCTTGGTGCTTTTTTTTTTTTAACTGGGAAGTGTGATTGGTGGAGACTGCATGAGTTTGAAAAGACCTCCCCATGCTGATATTTATTCTGATTTAATATAACCAGTAATCACAGCTACTTTCTGTTTTGTACAATGTGGGAAAAGTTTAAGGAGGGAAAATACACATTTGATTTTTTTATACATATGTATATGAATATTCTACTGTATACAGCTTACATCAGTACAATAAAGAAGCAGTGCATTTCTGGAATCATTCATTGACTGCTCAGCGATTTTTACTGAACACTACTATTAGGGGTACTATGTTCCAGTCTGCTGCCACAGACACTTCTGGTTAACCCTCCAGCAGTGCCGGTTCTTTATAGATTTATTTTATATTCATGTTGAATGGTCCCTACATCACGCTCTACCAGCCTATCGAAACTGGTCACTGTGAGTATTTTTCAAGGTCACAGAGGTCAATTCATCTAAAATGCCTGTTAACGCTCTAGAGGATGTAGGTTGGTTTTTGTTCTTTTTTTTCCCGGATCGGTTTCCATTTCATACCTGTTATACTTCGTGTCAAGGTCTTCATGCCTGTTGAGACTTGATGACCTTGACCTAATTTCAAGGTCACAGGGGCCATGGGAACCATGCACATGGTCATCTAAAAAGTCAGATTTATCAGATATACCTATGGGTATAATTTTCATGTCACAGGAATCAAATTTTGTAAAAACATAATGTTTACCAAGTGTGCCGTTGACCACGTGAGGGATTCACCTAGAGTTCTGTGATAAGAACGCATTTCTAGTTATTACTGATGTCCTGCGCTCAGCAACAAGCTATGCATCAACACAGGCTTGTAGAATATAACACTGTTGGGCTCAGGCATGTAATCCACAGGTGTTTATGTTTTGTCCGCTTGAAGGGGTATTATTCACTCTTTATAGTAATCACACCGGCCGGAACGGTGGCATAATGGTTAGCATGTCCACCTCAAAACAAGAAGGTCCTGGGTTTGAGTCCCGGGTGTTTCTGTGTGGTGCCTGTCCCCACAGTCTAAAGACATGCAGGCCACATTCTAGTTTAATCATGAAATAAAAGAAAAATGTTCCTCTCCAGTCCCGCTCCCAGAAAGATAACAAACGTGTGTCTTAATATAATTTTAAATTTACATCTATGCATTGGGCAGACGCTCTTATCCAGAGCTACGTACATTTATCATTTTCATACAACCGAGCAATTGAGGCTCAAGGGCCCAACAGTGGCAGCTGTTTAGTTTACAGTTACCCATTTCCACCCCTACAATAACACAAAAACTTGTTTTTAATGTACATTTCTTCATATACATACATGTATACTATTTGTTTGTGTTTACCTACAGTCTATGATCAAAAGTATGTGCACCCCAAACCAATACATTACCCATAGATCCTTATTAAAGATCTCATTCCACTTATGTTTGCTGTCAGAATAAACTCCATTCTTCTGAGAAGGCCTTCCGATAGATTTTAGGGTGTGGCTGTGGGGATTTATGTTGCATCACCCTGGTGTTCCAGTTTATCCCAGAGATGTTCAGTGGGGTTGAGGTTGGGGCTTTTGCTCTGTGCAGGACACCTGAGTTCTTCTACTTTCTTCCAGCATTTACACAGGAACGGGTCTTCATGGAGCTCCCTTTGTGCACAGGGGTGTTTTATTACGGGGTAACAGTGTTTGGGAAATTCATAATGCCAAAACACACGGCGACATTTTAGACATGTGCGTACTTCCAACCCTGGGGAACATTTTGGAGAACCACATCTGGATGTGATGGTCCAGGGTGCGCATACTTTTTGTTAATGCAGTGTATTTTAGTTACAAAAGAAGTATCAGAGCACATCTACTTTAATTTCATTATGAGAAACACACCAGAACTTCACAGCGGTACACAAACTGCAGTTGCAGGCCAATGAAAAGAGTGGGGGACGAAATGGAAGCATGCATATGACGTCATTCGGCCACCAGCCAATCACACGCCTGGTGCGATGACGCCGCGTTTCCTGGAGGCCGCGTCCGTGTGGCGAGCGCGCGGTTCGGAGAGAAAGGAGGAAGTTCGTAAACCTACGAAACAAACAAAAAATATATAAATAAAAATATATAAACAGTTGTCCCGAACATGGATAAATCCAGAGTGAAATAGTCTGCGGGTCGCTAGCAGGAGCTGGGGGTCGTTCTGGGAGATATAAATATAAACGGAAGTTTCTCACCCTTTCGCCGACTAGCGCGAGATTAGCTTAGCATAGTTTAGCTTAGCTCGACTTTGCTAAAAAGGTAAAGCTAATGAGAGGAGCGAGACACACACACACAGAGAGAGAGAGAGAGAGAGAGGTGAAAAGGGACTCGGTTCCAGAGACACATCCCGGGTGTGAAATAAACATTTAAAGGGTAATTTAATCAACCCTGACAGGATTTTAGTGCTACATCCGGGATCTTTCTTTTTCCAGTCAGAAAAGTTAAATTCGCTACCCGCGCGCGCACACTTTACCCACAGAGACGCGCGCGCCCTGGCACGCACTGACCCGAAGGCCTGTATGTGTCTGGGGAGAAAAGCAATAACGTTTTATCATAACAGTAACGTATAACCGTGAGGATGTCGGCCCAGGCGCAGATGAGAGCCATGCTGGACCAGCTGATGGGTACAGGCCGAGACGGTGAGTGATAATGAGTGTGTGTTTCCTGTTCAACCATCTTTAGCTTTAGCTTTAGCTTCTCCACGAAGCGCAGTGTTCACCCTCTTCCTGCTCCATCAGATGTTTCCAAAACTCCACAGCAGTTTTTTAAATCACGGTTTATCCGAGCCCGCCATGGAGAGGGCTTTTACAACTAAAATACACCTTTTAAATAATTTTAGCTATGTAACTGGACCTTAAGAACCACTTAAAAGCCTTGATCAGTAATAAAAGTGTGTGCACCCCATGACCATCACTGGGACCCAGATGGACCGAAGGTCTGCTGCACTAGTTCCCTTTTGATGTGCTTTAAGGTGAAGATAGTGGAAGAACTGGACTGTCCTGTACAGAACCTGGACCTCAAACTCAACCTCACTGAACACCTTGGGGATGAACTGGAGCCTCTTCGACACCTTCGCGTGATTTCTTCAGGAGTTCTACAAATCTAGTGGAGTCCCTCCCACGAGAGCAGGGCTCGGTAGAGTAAATCTGAGACGGGATGCTCCACGAAGTCGTCGGTGTGTGGTGGTCAGGGGTGCCTTTACCCTTGGACAGTTACAGAACATGGTTCTCCCGAGTGGCACATCGACATGGTGTGTGACTGTCAACCTGGAGATCGCAAGTTTGAATCCAGGTTGATGCCGCAGCCGTCCGCGACCGCGGGTCCGTGGGAGCAAATGATTTTAATATATATATATATAAATATATACAGTAGTGTGCAGTGAAGATTCTACTCGACCACTTTTATCTAAAAGGGCTCCTAATTAAAAGGAGTAAAAAAATTACTTCTCTATAATTTTTGGTGAAAATGTATTGAACAATGCTATTGTAGGCAACGAGAACCAAAACGATCATTCCGACAAGTATGTTGAGGTAAAAGTATGAATGATAAACAAAAACACTGAAAATACAGATTTTCAGAAAAAATGAAAGGTGTCGCAGATTTTTTCTTTTTACTTTTGCATGAATGAACTTCAGACCGTATGGACTGGTTTATCGAGTGAAGAAATTATAGAATAGAGTACACCTACACAACTTAACAAAATGAAGATAAATTAGAAACCAAGTACTATTCAAGTATTTATTTCATGTAATATTGGATCATATTGATT